>JAJHSJ010000004.1:75427723-75639650 GCA_021015155.1 Magnolia officinalis | reverse complement strand
CATCTGATCTACTTTCGTTTATCTAATTATTTTGTTTTTATTATAAATAGTAAGTTTTAATTTAATTATAACTCTTCATCATTTGAGCTTTAGGAATTGCTTCTATGTCAAAAGAGTGCTTAGAATAATTAGGAGATAGTGTGGTGAAGCCAAATATAATAATTACTATTTTTGGCCAAAAACTTTGCACACTAATAGGACATTATGATAATTTATAAATAATAAGTTGCAAATTTTAAAGTTTTAAATTGTAGTTTACTTTATCCTTATTTAAAGGACTATGAACTCATTTATTTCTTTCATCAATTCTAGTAAAAATTTTATAAAATTTATTTCTATTTTCTAACTTTTTTCCTCATGCATCTAAGAAGTCTCGGTCAAAAAGTTCAAAGAAGATCGTGTGAAACTATCCTTGAAAAGTAAAGTTATCAGCCGCATTAAGTTCATCCACTACTACACAAAGACTACTCAAGTCTCATCCAAATGAAATATATACCATGGGCCAGTGGAACAGGAATGGTAGACCCATAGCCCTATTTTATATGGGGCAGGGATATCTTTCAATCAGGTTAATCCATCTAGTGGGACCCACTATATATGCATGAAATCGATGATCCTAGCATCTAAACAGTGGCCTTCAAATGTTCGACAACAAAACAGTTAATGGTCTTCTTCTTAGTATGATGGGTCTATGATGGGTCATCTCAACGGATGGTCCATGGTTGAAAATCACAAGCGAATGGATCATCCCAGCCATACAGATGGAGGGTATCAAATGGATGGTTAAGATGAAATGCATTTAATGGAAGAAGAAATTGATACTAGGAACGTCCCTTTGGTGCACTTTAGCTAAGGCCATCTACGTACTATAAGTACTATAATGGATGGTCAAGATCCACCTCCCCACAACCACATATTTGCCAATTGGGCCACGAAAAACGTCCTCAATGAACCAGCAAAGAGCCGTTCGATCACGCTTCGAGAAGGCATGGAACACGCTGGGATTTTAAAATTGAGTGTCTACCTCTATGCGTCTCAAGTTCCATTTTAGTACACCGCTGGGGCCCACATGCTGAGATGGTTCAATTATTTAAATTGATCATATCTCATTAGTGCAGTCAGCTATTCTTCTCCTATTCGTGCTTCACTTTTTGTTTTAATCTTGGTTTTATAAAGGGGCCGCTAGTGAAAGTTTTCTTTCATTGTTCCGAGTTCGTATACGGAGAGACGGCCAAAATCAGCCGTAAATTTCTCTGTCCTGTGAGCATCTGGCTCAGTTGGAGTGCCAAACCAGCAGAAAATATACTGAGCAGCTACAGCAGCAAAAAACACGCTCTTTCTGATTTATTAAAAAGATGAACACAAATTGTCTAGTGAATGAAATCTACTGGCTGCAGGTTGCTGTTTGTGAGTAGGCATCATTCTATCCACTGTAATCCAGGCAGCAGGCAATTCATCTTTATACCAATGCTCAGTACACATAGTTCACACAGTAGTTTCGTGCAAATGTTTTTGAAAACTCATCATACGTGATGTGACTCCAAAATATGAATGATCCAAGTGAAGCAACACCTCATGAAACCCCGCCAAGCCTAATGTTTACTTTGATTCAAAACTTTGGTGGGTCATGAAAAAATGATGAAAATAGTTTCTTCCCTTGATTTGCATTTCTCTTGCTATGGCTTAGTAGAATTTAAATCAATGTGAAATTTGTCCAGTAAAGTTTCAGGGGATTCCGCATCACAAGGACCGTTCGGATTAGATTGCCCATGACACATGTGCAAAGGCATGCACATGCACATGTGAGCATGACTCTATATACAAGATTTATGATTTTCTCACATCCTTTTAAGTAAAAGGCTCACCAGATAGAGGTGCTTCTTTTAAGTGCAAAACGGGATTGATGGATTGACTTTGATGTAGATTTCATCTACTGTGAGAAAAACAGAGATATGGCTTGGGTTCCACAAACCACTACGAAATACGCCTTTCACAATGGCCAAACTACTTTGTATGGTGGGCCACGTTCTTGCATGTAACGACAGTCTGTGTTCGCGTGTCACGCAAGCAGCCAGAAAAGGAAAATAAGCATAGCCTGACTCCAATGATCGGCTACCACCATTTTATATACGGTGGGGACTCTCTGACCGTACACATTGCATAGTTCCATGGAGATCTACACCGTCCAAATCTCAGGCGCAATTGTACCGTGTATAACCCAACAAGTTTGAGTTACTAGTTAGTGAGGACTCCAAGTTAGTCATTTTATATTTCAAGTTAGTGAGGACTCCGAGTTAGTTATTTTATGTTCCAAAGTCAAGCTATGAAAGCATGCAAGCCAAAACCTAAGAAAAAGAGTCGCGAGCATGATCCTAACATTCAGCATTCACGAGGGTCATTGGAATGTTTATTTGCAATCCAAAAGATCGATAAAGTCACAAAAACCTCATTGAATGGCCTACACAGATGCCACCTTACTCCAAAACTTATGGCCCACAATAAATTTTCAATGGTCAATCACCTACTCATGTACTAGTGCTTCTTCAGCAATTCAATTTTGGCTTTGGTTCATTTGTTATTGTACATATGTTGTACGTTTTTTTTTTTTTATGATAGTTCTAGAAAAATTCAATTAGAAAACACACGTGGAATAGAAAGGGAAGGATATAACATACTAAAGGTATTTAAGAATGGCTTGAGTATTTTTTATTGAATTATAACTAATATGATGACAAAACTGGAAGTAGTTGAAAAGAATTTAAAAGCAAATCAAGTGGTCGATAGGTATATAGGAGGTCGACCAAGAAGACGATGAAAACAAAACCGTGGTTAACAAAGTAGTCGATAGTTATACAAATATGGAAAGAGCTGTCAATAGGCATCCAAAGGCCCACTGAAGAGTAGAAAAGTGTTCAAAAGCAGACCAAGCATATAAGAAAAGCTAAGAAATAGAATGCGGTCGAGAAGCTTGGTTGAACAGTCAAAACGAAAAGACGTGGAGAGTGGTTGAGTGAAGCGCAAGCAAGTAACCAACAGAAGAAATACAGACAATGTGGGGTTGATGATCGATTAGCAACCAAAAGCAGAGCTCGGTCGAGAAAAGATGAACAATAAGGAAGATGAAATGTAATAGAGGGAAGAGAAACAATCAAAAAAAAAAAAAACATAACAGAAAGAACGATTTAGAGAGAGTCTTTTCAACTGTTATAATCGTTACAATAATAGAAGAACGATATAGAAGAACAAGCTATAACATAACTCTATACATAATAGAGGAATTCAACAGAGAAAAACCCAACAAACCAACCAATCCCAATCAAATTTATTTTATCAATTTCTTTTGGCTCAACTTAGCTCAAGTGTAGCAATAATGGCTTGTTTGATTTTCCAGCTCAAGTGTAATTACCATGTAAATGGGTAATAATTATTTACCTAGGTAATTATCACATCTTTCCCAATGCAGATGTGACAACTTACTTTTTTAACACTTTAATCGAAAAATTTACAACATCAATGCGGAGCCCATCGTGATGTATGTTACTTATCCACACCGCTCATTTGTTATGCCAGCCGAATTTATGGCATGAGCAAAAAAATGAGGCAGATCCAAAGGTCAAGTGGACCACACCACTAGAAACAACAGGAATCGAACGCCTACCATTAAAAATTTCTTGGGGCCCTTTAATGTTTTGGATCAAGCTGATATTTGTGATTTTCCCCTTATCCATGCCTGTGTGACCCTATGAACAGGTTAGATGATGAAAAAACCTCAATGTGGGCCTAGTGAAGAAAATAACTTTCAATGGTGGACGAATTAAGGCCACTCTTTCCTTTAGTGTGGGTCGTTTGAGAGTTGGATCTGCCTCATTTTTCAGTTCATGTTCCAAAATGTTCTAATAAAATATATGGACGGTGTGGATATATCATATACATTATAGTGGGGTTCACATATTTAAGTCAACACTTTTGTTTCGATTTTCGAGGTGGATTACTCTCATATTTCCAAATTTGATATTTATAGATGGTCATAATTTCTACTAGACTTCATGGGTTTTGGCCAAAAATAGTAAGCATCTACTTTAGCCTAACCACATTATTCTCGTACATTTCTAAGCACTTTTCATGTTGGGCACAAAGCTCAGAGTATGAATGAAATTAGAATGGACATTCTACTGTTAATTGATGGAATATGGTAAATTCAGCATGCCTAGTTTTATGGTTCGGACGATTTCTGGTCACTTTCACCATCCACATGCCTTCTCTAGTCCACCTTGGACATGAAAGTGTCTAGTCCATCTGGGACACGAAAGCATCCGAGACACGCTCTACACCAGGTAGGCATATAGGCAAAGGTTTCCCTAGCTACGCGTGCATGCAAGCAAATGCTTGGTAAGATGTGCAAGATCTGAGTGGTCCATGGGGTGCCAGGCAACGCCTAGGTTTTCCAGCCATACAATTGTTTCTCAAGACTGAGGAAATCGGATTGCCCACCGAGTTACTCGGTACCCTTTTATCATGAGTCAATTCTGTTGGGCTGATTGTGAACTCATGTTGTTTATCCACGCTTGTCCATCCTCTTTTCTATCTCATTTGAAAAACATATCCAAAGCTCAAGTAGGCCATGCCACAAGAAACAGTGGGAATAATGATTTCCGCTGTTGAAACCATATCAGGGCCCACAGTGACGTTTATTTGTCATCCAACCTATTCATAATATCAAAAGGACATAGATGAAAGGAAAACACAAATATTTACTTGATCCAAAACTTATGTCAACCTAAAGAATTTTTCAATGGTAGATGTTCAATTCACACGGTTTCCTGTGGTGTGGTCCATTTGAGCTTTTTATATATTTAATTTTTACTAAAATTAAATTATAAAATGAATGGGCGGAGTGGACAAAATAAATATATCATGGTGGGTCCTACATAGTTTACTCAGCGCGCTTATGGTACTGAGTTACTCAGGACGCCGATTAGTTATTGACAAGTTGAGCAGGAGACTCGCCACTGAAGTAACATCACCAAGATCTGTGAGTCCCACCGTGATGCATATGTTGTATCTACACTGTCCATCCATTTTTAGAGATTACTTTAGGACATGAGGAAAAGAATGAGACGGATATAAAGCTGGAGTGGACCCCACCATAGAAAACACGTTGAAACCTTTCTAATGTCCACCGTGATGTTTATTTGAAATCCAACCTGTTTATAAGTTAACACATTCATTAAAAAAGCGAAAACACTAACATAAGCTTGATCGAAAACTTTTCTGAACCTTAAAAGTTTTAAACGGTGAGTGTCACTCTATCCACTGTTTTCTGTGGTGGGGTCAACTCAAGCTTGGGATCTTATTCATTCTTAGGCTCGTGCCCTAAAATGATCTCTACAAATGGATGGACAATGTGGATACGATACATACATCATAGTGAGCCCACATAATTAGGTAACGTCACTCTGTCAGTAGGTAAGCCGCGTCCGAAGACTCCTGGTGCCGAGAAAATCAACACATTTTTTACATGCGTGGTATTTGGTCCACAGGTATGGCTCGGAAATGACCTCTCGAGTCTCTTCCAAATGAGAAGATACCGTGCAGCCAGTGGAACCGGAATATATTATGGTACGGCCATATCTCGGGATATCTTTCAATCAGGATTGTCCATCTAGTGGGACCCATTATAGATGTAAGTTGATTCAAGATACACATGAAATGGATGATCCTAGCCATCTAAACAGTGGCTTTCAAATGCACGGTTGGGAAGGAAAACAGTTAATGGGCAGCATTAAGTGCTGGAAAGTGAAGATAGGCAATGACAATGGTCTTCTTCTTAGTATGATGAGTCATCTCAATGGATGGTCCATGGTTGAAAATAAATCACAATGAATGGACCATCCCAGGCATACAGATGGAAGGCATCAAATGGACAGATAAGATGAAATGCATTCAATGGGAGAAATCGATGATGAGGAACGTCCCTTTGGTGCACTTTTAATCAAGACCATCCACGAACTAGCCGTACTATAATGGATGGTCAAGATTTGCCCATCCACCTGCCACATGCCTGCGACTGGACCATGAACCAACGTCTTTCGATGATCCAGTGCAGAGACCGTTGGAGCACTTCGTGAAGTCATAGAACACGTTGCGATTTTAAAATTGAGTGTTTTTGTCTCCGTCGCAACTCAGGTTCCATCTTATGCCAACACCCGGTGGGGTCCACATACTGACATGATATTTGAACTGTTCATATCCTCAGCAATAAGTACTGTATCGTAATCACGCGTCACTGTTAATTCTAATCTTATTTTTATAAAGTGCCAACTACTGAAAATTCTCTTTTCATTGTCCTGAGTTCATGTACAGACATCAATGGTCAAAATCAACTGTAAATTCGTCAGGCCAGTGGCCCAGTGGGGGGGCCGGGCTGCAATAGCATCAGAATGCACTCTATCTGATATATTAAAAAGAGGGACACGGATTGCTAGGTGGAAATTGATTGGCTACATGCAGCTGTTAGGTGAGTAGGCACTCCACCAGGCTTTATCTCCAACAACAGGCATGTTGCTCAATCAAATCCTACTTGAATAGGTTATGAGAGATATTATAGTCGCCTATAAATCCACCTGCAAATAGAATAGACACGGATTGCAGGGAGACCTCAACACCTCTCAGCTGGTATCGGGATGTAGTGGATTTGATTGGCCATGTGCTACTATCAAAGATAAGGTTATACAAAGAATGTCTTAAAGTTGTTGGGGTTGAGTATGTATTCATTTGCGCCCACCAGGCAATCCAACTCCTAAAAGAACAAAGGAGGATTACATGGTGACCTCAACGCCACATAGCTCAGTGGTATTGGGACGTGGCGGGATTTGATTGGCCATATGTTTAAGTATTTTTGAAGGTTATTAGGTCAAATAGGTGTTCAATTGTGCCCTCTCATAGAGAGACTAGTCCAATCAAATCCCGCCACATCCCAACATCACTGGAGAGCTACACAGTGTTGGGTCACCGAGCAATCCAAGTCCCTAAAAGAAGTTGAACCCACTCGTTTAGAAGTGACTGGTGACCTTGCTGCCAGGGACATCGTGGCGTCCACCATGATGTATTTCTTTTATATCCATGTCGTCCATCCATCTCATTTTAGGAAATGAGACCAAAAATGAAGCCAACCCAAAGCTCAATTAGACCACATTTCAAGTTGAAACCTTCCTAGGGCCCACCATTATTTTTGTTTGCCATCCAACTTGTTCATCAAGTCACACAACCGGGATCATGGGAAATCATAAATATCACCTTGATTCTAGTTTTTCCGTAGCCCCAAATAAAATTTTAATGGTGGGCATTAATTACTACTAGTTCATGGGCATGGTTCGCTTGACCATTATATATATATATTTCATTTTTAGGCTCATACCTTAAAAAGATTGTGCCAAAAAAGAGATGGACTGAGTGGATGAAATACATACATCAAGGTGAGCCCATAGTGCTTATCACAAAATATTTCCCTGGTGGCATGGTCACCAGGCAATCTACTTCCTAATCCTTCTCGATTTTCACCTGGTGCAGTGCCCCAATAACACAGTATTGTAAGGTGGCTGGTTTGCCACTCCCGGTTTACATCTCTAAGCTGATAGAACCACTTAAATTGTTAATAGCACCATCTTATACCTACCTTAATATCACACTTCATTGGTGATATATGTTAGGATCTGTGCTACAGAATCACATAGAGATGAATATAGGATAGCAATCCAATGGCACCACGCAAATACAAGAGAATACAAAGATTTAACGTGGAAAATCCTTTCGGAAAAAAACCACGGCGTAAAGTGACATAAATCCATTATGAAAACATACATTACACACCATTTAAAATATAAGATGAGTTATGTCATAAAAAAATAAATAAATACACACCATTTAAAAGCATCAAAATGAGCATATATCCCATATGAGATTCAATGAGAAAGCTTTTTGCTCCATTTGATTATTAGGGCTGGGTGCTTATGTTAGATAGGCTGCATTTCATATATACATATCATGTGGACCCTAAAATATTTTTTCATCATGGCTGAAACTATGTGCTTTGGAGTACTTTTTATAAATAATATTTCGACTCTGTAAGAGGTATTTTCAACAGTACCAAGTTTATATTTATATTTTCACTTCATCATGTCGGTGTGAACTTACCAACAGGTTAGATGGAAAATTAACATCATGGTGAGCCATCAGAAGGTTGTCATAGTCCCCATTACTTTGTGCGGTGTTCACTTGATTTTTAGCCTCGTACCCTAATCAGCAAAATTGGTTGATGGGGGAATATAACACACATCATGGTGGGGCCCACAAAACTTTGCCATATCAACATATTATTGACTACGCTACGCAATCAACCTCAAATCAGGCGGGCCCCACCATGATTTTTATGTGAAATCCACCACGACCACCGGATGTGTCACCCATGCTAGTATAGGGACCAAAAACAGTGGCCATCCCTGTTTCAAATGGACCACATGATTGGAAATATTGTATAGGATAACGCTCACGCTTTAAAATGTCTCTTTGTATGGCCCACCTAAATAACAGATGGAGTTGATGTTTGGGCCCAGGCCTAAGTTTTAGTGTGGCATCTAATTGTTGAAGTGGATTTTATATAATCACCATGGTAGGCCCTATAAGTTGTTTCCTTTGGCATGGCCTACTTACTGGGTTTTTGGCTCTGGCCCTTACGTAGGACCATACATCTAATAGTCACAGTGGATCTCAAGTACACATCAAGGTGGGCCTTCGTACAAATAAAAGATGTTTCAAGGAGAGAGATTTTCCATTAACATCTCAAGCATCACAAGGGGAGGGTTGATTTAGGTGGCTTGGGTGATCTCCACGTTGATGTGTGTCACATCATATTAAGTCCATGGCCCAAAAATCAACCCTATTGGTAATTCAAGTGGGTCACACTGGGAAACAATGTATAGGGGAAGGCTCACCCTCCAAACTGTTTCCCTTGGTGTGACCCACCTGAATCATGAATAGGCCTTATTCTTGGCTTCTTTATCTAGATATTGGTTGGAGTGGATTTTATATGATCATCACAGTAGGCCTCTGTAATCTCTCTCACAATTGTTTCCTTGGTGTGCCCACATAAATAACAAGCTTTTTTTTTTTTGGCATTTGGCCTACCATGGGATAACACATCTAATGATGAATAGATCTCACATACACATTCCGGTGGACCCCTTAAACAACCAAAAGTGTGAGTCCCTTTAATTTATAAATTTTCTATCTGCTTGTCCAGGCTTGGGCAAAGCCCAATATAAAAGTGACTTTTCTGGTCCGTAACGAGCTCAGGTCATGTTTGGCTTTGGTTCAACCGATGCATGGATAGAACTTGGCCAACCCTGTCCGTTGAGACCCCCTGCTAGCCGTAAAATATCTGCCCCTTTTACCATAAAGATTATTGTACTCTATTTCCGTTTCTTGGTCGGCTGCTGATTGAAGCGTCAAAATCTTCCAAATTTAAAGATTTTTTAGGCATCCAACCGTCCATGACTGCATCAGATCATATCTGGATCACTAAACCCAGAGAGAGGGCAGGGGAGGGAACCAGAATACAACACATCTAGTAGTACATGTTTCGTGTATAAAATCCACTCTGTTCATCAGCTGCACCCCTCGATTTTAGGACTTGGTAACAAATAACTGCCTGATCCACAATTCAGGTGGACCCCAACAAGGTAAAAATAGGGAGGTGATGCCATCTGGGGGTCCACCTTGATATGTATATTCCATCCAACCTGTTCATCAGGTGCATCTCTCCAGGATGAACAAACTCGCTAAAGCCGAGCCTGATCCAAAATTCAGGAGAGCCACTTCGCTCATGATAATACATTTTCCCTTGTGGTGTGGCTCACCTGAGTTTTGTACCAGGATTTTTCAATGTTACTTAAGGAGTAGCAGAAGGGCGCACCTGATGGATGGAGTGGATGTGACATGCACTAGACGGTGGGCACCACACAACTCAGGTGTTCTATCCACCGTGTGGGACTAGTTGAAATAACAAACGCCACACATACTTTCCATTAAAAGCCAAAGCACCATTACATCATCAGCAACTTTCCATTAAAAGCCAAAGCACCATTACATCATCAGCAGATCGATAGAGATCGTCCAGACATCTTCCATAGTGGGTAAATATGCTATCATCGTCCAGTTCAGCATCAGCGTGATCATGACACCTGGATCCTCTCAGTGGCCATGGTAGATTGAGTGAGATGGATCTGTTGAGGGAGAAGGTGGTATTTGATGCCGAGGCGTTGGAAGATTCTCTTCAGTTCGAAGAGGAGTTCTGACCGTCGGTTGTTCCGTTCCATAAAGTCCTGGAAGTTGATCCAGTGATTAACGTATAGTGTTATCTTCATCTTATTCACCTCTTCAATCTCGTTAATCACCACCCAATGCTTTGGTTGCCAGTGATTGGAATTGTTCTCTATGTATCTGCACCCACAACCAGATTTCTACCCATCTCATCAACTGTACAGATCAATAGCTACAAAAACACTAAATGAAATGGGGATGAGTGATGATCTCTGGGCCACTAGTCCATGATAAGAAATTTTCATCCGTTGGACTTCACAGAAATGGTTTAAAATGGAAGAGCCCATCTGTTCACATTCTAAATGCACGAGTCCTAGCTAATTGAATGAGTATTGTTTGCACTGTGGCCATCCATGAGAGGCCCAGCAGATGAAAGTTTCCAATCACTGAGTTCCATTCTAGTGGGCCCACAGACTGGTGCCCATGGAGCTGATAGCTTCTCTTACGTTCGAATTTCAGTCTTCATGGCGTTGAAGATGCTCTCTGGAGTCGAAACATCTATCGAGAATTCAATGTTGTCGCCCATTTCAGCTGGGCTTCGATTGAAATTACTGATGACCTTTTTTATCAGCACTGCGTTGGGGTAGTAAATCTTCTCCTTGTCAAAACGGAGGAATATCGTCGTCAAAATGTTCATCTCATCAACCACCATCTGCACAAAATCATCTTGAATGTTGCTGCAACTTTCATTGATACAAGAAAGAAAATATATTCCTTGATCAATATTAATTACCAGTAATTAAATTGCAAAATGCCATAGGTACGGCTCACTTCAGTGGATCTTTATGAACCTCATTATAAATTACAAAAATAATCTATTATACCATAATTTATTATCCTATTAAATGGTTTTCGGAACATTATTTATGATTATAATTTAAATGCATTATACCATTCATGGTGTATTATTTTCTTAAGTTTAGAGAACTAATTGTATTTAAACTCATCGGCAACTAGGTAAGAATGCAATATCTCAGTTAACTCGGTCCAAGTTCAAGCTCGTGTGATGAATGCGTCTGCTTTTACACGAAGCATTTTGGTCTTGTAGTGACTTAGACAACTGAGTTAATGAGCTAATTTGGATAGTAAATCGAGTTACTGTGTTCCTGGAAAGGCCTCACAAGACTGAGTTGAACTTGAATCGGCAAGGTTTGAGTTTTGAGTAGAAACTTTTGGACCTTTCATGGAATGAGTGCGTTTAGTAATGCAAAGAGAAAATCTCAAATTAATACCTTATTGTACTAATTAATTTCCTGGAAATTATAGTGTAATTTTGTCATTTTAGACTGATTGTATCAAAATTCTAAGAGTTGGTTACTGCATTAATATCATGCAAGAGCTCCATGAAAACTCACCTGGACACCATCGATGACACAGCGATCACCAACATCAAAAGGGTGCATGACAAAGACGAAGATGATGGCTTCAAAGATGGTCTTGCAGGTGTTCCCAAACATGAATCCCACGAGCAGCAATTGGGAAGTGATGACGAATATGACTTTGGTAGTCGCGACTCCCATCACCAGCAGAGATACCACGATTATGGTCAAGATCACAACCGCACTTGCTAGCTTGTGTAGCTGCTGCACTGCTGTATTGGTGTCGTTCAAGGCATGAGCTAGAGCTTTACGTTCTTTATAAGCTTGCACCTGCAACAAAGAAAATCTGTTCAAGATACTAGCATGGAAATGGTCTTTTGGGCAATGACATGTGACACTGGACCAAAATGGACCCAAAACAGATGAAAGGGAGTGGTTCACACCCAAGTTGTACTCTACAACCACTATCTAAAAACATGGTCCAACCTGAATAATGGACCCAGCGGTGTTCCCTAAGGAAAAGTTCACTCACTAAGCTCGATTCTATGAATGTCCAAAACTATACACGTTGGCTGCTATATTTGTATGACATAAGACATCTGCATGCCAAGTTGGCTCAAGCCAGGGTAAAAGACTTAATGATGCATGGATGAATGTGATGAGGTCGATCACCATCTTCCTCAAGGATAACTACTTCGAATTCACGGAGCTTTCGTAAACTCCTCACAAAGACTTCTCGAATCCACAAGAAAAGAAAACAAGAAAATAGAAATAAATTCTAATAAATTCGTAATTTGATTGATGAATGAAATAAACGAGTTCACAACCCTTTAAATAGGAATACCCAGCAATGGGAGAGAAATCAAAAGCAAACTATAATTAAAACTCCTATAATTCGCAACTTACTACAAATAGTAAACTTACTATTTATAGACCGTGGTGATATCTACTAGTGCGCAAGGTTTTTGGCCAAAAATAGTAAGTATCCTATTTGGCTTCACCAAGTAGTTATCCAAAATTTTCTATGCTCTTTTCACGTTGGGCGCAACTCCTAAAGCTCAACAGATGAAGAATTATAATCAAACTAAAATTTACTACTTATAGTAAAAACGGAATTGAAATAGGAAACGACCGTCGATCCAGTGGTATTTCGCAAATCCGGCTTGTGCAACTCGGCGTAGCGGGGTTGGGGGGGGGGGGGGGGGGGGGGGCTAAAGTAGCTCGTTCTACCCCAAAATCATATATTTAGGTCCGATAACTCATTCTGGATTGCAAGATACGTCCGATCTAAGGTTTGACAGTCTAGATCACTTATGTCGTCGACTGGGCCTTTTCTGATCCATCTTGGCCATGAAACTATCCGCGACCGGCTCTACATCACTTAAGCTCAACATGGTCCGAAAAATGATTGGGCTATACATGCTAGGATGGAGCTCCAGTCAACGGGCGAAGTTAACAGGTTTGAGCCCGGTCCAAAGCCGGGCAGGGCTGGTCGAGCTGGGCAACTCGCCCATCCCATTGCCACCCCCAAATAAAAATTTGAAGGTTGTGACATCTTTCTGAAAGCTGATAAGCATGGTCCACAATGAAGAAGGCTTACCACCCATTCCTCGAAAGCTGACTGTCCGATCTTCCTGACTCCTTGGAAGAAAGTTAATATGGTCTGAACCTCTTCGTTCTTCAAGAACTTCAACAGATCATCCTCTTCGATGTACCTGTATATAAAACTTTATTAAAACTCATGCCACTCAAACCATTGATTTATTGGACATTTTAACCTTCTCATGTTGTTGAAGGATATCAAATTTCACCAACCTGGCATGCATGGCCCATCCACGGAGAGGCCCATAACATGTTTGGATCATGGAACCATGATTGCCACTTTCTCAACTGTCAACAAAAAAATTACCGTCCCCAAGTATTTCATGATTTTTATTTATCATTTTTTGTTGAAATTGTTCAGTAATCCAAACCGTTGATATGCTGCGCCCATGATAGATCCACGTACTGAAAGTGATGTAAAGAAGAAATGACCCAAAGCACACCGAAGACAAGATCTGAGCCGTTGGATCAAATTAGATTAGCTAGGTAATGTGGCAGAGAGATGATTTGCAGGGACTTAGAAATTACAAAAAGAATTGCATCTATGGCACAGCAGTAAGTCAAATTAAACTGTCCAAATGTCCCTCGGTTTAAATATCATGAACCAAGAAGTATGCTTGTTTGATTATCCGAACCGTGGACATTTATTAGACTGCTATAAATGAAAAATATAAAATTGCCCTATTTCAACAAACAAGTGTCCATCAATCAAGGTCAAGATCGTTCTAAACAAGTGTCCATCAATCAAGGTCAAGATCGTTCTAACAATCTCATTCTAATCACTGACTCTCCCATAGGGGGGTTCAGCAGTTTGGTTGGTTAAATTCGATTTAATGCCCCATGTATTATTTCTAAATGGCTACCTATAATATGTCATTTTTGCCTACTTGAACTAGGTACTACCACTCCTACCAAGCTTATCCCTAATTACTCTATCCAACAACTTCCAAACATACTTTGCATGAGCATCTTTGGTGTTGGCAATGTGCTGTCCAATCACATCCCACACCATCATGCCTCTGGCTAGCTTGGTAAAGGGAGGGACAGTACCCAATCTGTATAATATGGTAAGTGGATTGGGTGGTGTTGGGCACTGTGGCATCTACAGTCATGTATATGCTTTATCCATAGCATCCATCCATTTTTGACAGCTCATCTTAGGGCACAAGCCCAAAAAAGAAAGCGGATAAAAAGTTCAGGTGGACCACATCATTGGAAACAGTGCTGATTGAATGCCCACTATTAAAAACTTCTCGTGGGCAGCTGAGATTTGTGTTTTCCCTACACCCAGGTCTATATTACCTTCAAATTGGATGGAAAATAGACATTACTGTGAGCCTTGGGAATGTTTCAACAATGAGTATATCATCTACATTATTTCCTGTGGTGTGGTCCACTTGAACTTCTTGAGCTCGTGGATATAAAACACATGTAATGGTAGGCCCTACATTATGGGAAGCCTCTCAATCCACTTCAGCTAGCGTAATACATGACATCCCCAGACATGGATTAGGTAGTGAGGCCCTCAACAGTAACATAGGTGGTGTGGTGACCTTTTGAGATTTAATGTTAGAGATGACCAAGTACGTGGTGGGCCGAAAAAACTTGAAAAATGGATTGGACCATCGAAGACACCGCATAATCAAATTTCACCACATCACCACACCACCCTCAAGGGGGTGAGCAATCGGCAGACACTGATTGGATACTACCCTGCCCTTCCCTACCTAGGAAGGGACAGGGGCCTTCAGGGTCCAACTTGATGTATAGGTTTCATCCACACGGTCTATATATATTTATCTATATCATTCTATGATACAAGCTAGAAAATGAGGGAAATCCAATGCTCAAGTGGACCACGCCAAAGGAAGCACTGTTGAAACCTTCCTGGGCCCAGCATGATGCTTAATTGCCATCTAACCTGTTCATAAGGTCAGATAGACTTGGACGAAGGGTAAACACAAATATCAAATTGATCCAAAACTTCCATGGCCCCTAAAAAGTTTCAAACGGTAGTTGTTTAATCCCACTGCGTGGCGCCCTTGAGCCTTGGAATTGCCTCAGTTTATATCTGGTATTCTAAAATTATATGGTAAAATAAATGGACAGCATGGATAAAACCCACATACGGTGGCCCCTCAGGTCCCTGTCCGACCCAATCCTGTCCCTAATCTGCAGCCAACTACCATTTTCTGAAGTAGGCTCCATCATATTGTGATATGGTTGTAAATCCAGTGCCTTTTGTGGCTGTGGCGTGGGAGGAGATTGGGTGCCTGCCTGCATATATCAACATTAGTGAAAGTTGGCGGATGGTATTTGATTGGGATATTAAGTCACGCCCAAAATTGAATTGGTAGAGCATGCACTCTAACGGTAAAACTTTTAAACATGCTTTGGGGGCATTTCTGACAGTGACAGTCCAATAAAATCATGCTGCACTATGACTGTGCCAACATCAGTACACGCGGTGGCTGTACCCAATCCACGTCGCTGTGGCCTAATAGTCCACATCACGAATCCGACAGCTCAGAAACAAATGCAAACCATTCGGGACTGCCATTTATAAGATGACCCCGTATGGAAGAAGAAGAAGAAAAAAAAAAAACATTCATATGGAGTGATCCAAGTTATCTATCAGCTCACTAGATGTACGGTTCAGATGCTTTGTACTCTAAAGAGTAGATGACGCAGGGGAGGACGTGAGGTCGAGCACCGTCTTCCTCAAGAGGATAAATATTCCGAATCCACGGAACTTCTCTGGACTCCTCACAGAGACTTCTCGAATCCACGAGAAAAGAGAGCAGAAAATAGAAATAAATTCTAAATAAATTCGAAATAGCTTAATTAATCCATAAAAACGAGTTCACAACCCTTTAAATAAGGGTACTAAGCAATGGGAAAGAAATTAGAATCAAACTACAACTAGGACTCCTAGAATTCGCGACTTACTATAAATAGTAAACTTACTATTTATAGACGGTCGTGATGTCTACTAGTGCGCAAGGTTTTCGGCCAAAAATAGTAAGTGTCCTATTTGGCTTCGCCAACCTGTTCTCCTAATTATTCTAAGCTCTTTTCACGTTGGGCGCAACTCCTAAAGCCCGACGGATAAAGAGTTATAAGCAAACTAAAACTTACTATTTATAGTAAAAACGAAATTGAAACAGGGAAACGACCGTGAAATCAGGGGTTTCTCGCAATTCCGAGCGTCGCAACCCGGCATAGCGGGGTTGGTTGGCTAAAGTAGCTCGTTCTACCCCAAAATCATATATTTTTCGTCCGCTAACTCATCCCGGATTGCGAGATACGCCTGATTTAAGGTCTGATGGTCCAGATCACTTCTGTCGCCGACCGGGCCTTTTCTGATCCATCTTTGCCATGTAATTGTCCGCGACCCGCTCTACATCAGTCTCCTCCACTTCAAAAGAACTCGTCCTCGAGTTATCATTATGCATTGGTTCATGATACTCAGTCAGGTCCGCAACATTGAAAGTTCGTGAGATCGCCATATCATCTGGAAGATCAACAACATAAGCGTTGTCATTGATCTTTCGGATGATTGGTACCGGTCCAATCTTTTTATTCTTCAACTTGTTGTACGTTCCGGTCGGAAATCTTTCTTTGCGCAGATGGACCATTACTTGGTCGCCCACCTCGAACACTTTCTGTCGCCGATGCTTGTCCGCTTGCTCCTTGTACTTTTCGTTCGAGGCATGTAGCTTGTTCTGTACCTCCGCATGAATGCCCATGATTTTGTCTGCCATATGATCTGCTGCAATGCTCATGCCTGGGAGCTTGGGCAGAGGGACCAAGTCTAGTGTATGGCGAGGTACTCGTCCGTAGATAACTTGGAACGGGGATTTTCCTGTCGAGCGGTTCACCATGTTGTTGAATGCAAACTCCGCTTGAGACAAGGCCAAATCCCACTGCTTCGGTTTTTCCCCTGAAATACATCGAAGGAGGTTCCCAACGTGCGATTCACAACCTCAGTTTGACCGTCAGTCTGTGGGTGGTACGCGCTGCTGAACTGAAGGCGTGTATCGAATCGAGTCCACAAAGTCCGCCAAAAGTGGCTTATGAACTTCGTGTCACGGTCGGAAGTAATAGTCTTGGGAACCCCGTGTAGCCGCACAATTTCTCTGAAGAATAGATTCGCCACGTGTGTTGCATCGAGTCTTCTTGCATGGAATAAAGTGCGCCATCTTGGAAAAACGATCTACTACCACGAACACCGAATCCATGCCACGTTGTGTTCGTGGGAGACCAAGCACAAAGTCCATAGATAAATCCTCCCAAGGGCCGTCAGGCACGGGTAACGGGGTGTAGAGGCCCGTATTATGAGATTGCCCCTTGGAAGTCTGACAAATATAACAGCGTTGGACTGCCTTTCCCACATCACGTACCAATTGCGGCCAGTAATACCGTTCTTCCACAAGAGCTCGCGTCTTGTCTCGCCCAAGGTGTCCACTGAGGCCACCTCCATGTAGCTCTTGGATTATCTGTTCCCTTAGCGAACTCTTTGGGATACATAGTCGATTTCCCTTAAAAAGGAACCCGTCTTGTATATGTAAGTCACCGGGGTGACCTTCCTGACATCTAACCCATGCGTCCTTGAAGTCGTCGTCGTCGGCATATATGTCTTTGAGGCGATCGAACCCGACAACTTCATTGCTCATAGTGACTAACAAAGTTGCACGGCGACTCAGCGCATCGGCTACTTTGTTCTGTTGCCCTGACTTATGCTTTAGCACGAATGTGAATTCCTGCAAGAATGAGATCCATCTAGCATGCACACGGTTAATGTTAGCTTGACTATTAATAAACTTGAGGGCTTGATGGTCCGTGTAAAGTATGAATTCCCTTTGAATCAAATAATGTCGCCAGTGTCGCAGTGCCTGGACCACCGCGTACAACTCGATCTCATATGTAGACCACTTCTTGCGTGCATCACTAAGTTTCTCACTGTAGAAGGCTACCGGCCTACCTTCTTGAGACAAAACTCCCCCAATCCCGACATATGAGGCATCACATTCGACTTCAAACAGTTTGTCGAAGTTGGGAAGTACAAGAACCGGGGTCGTGGATAATCTGCGCTTGATTTCGGCAAAGCTCCTGTCGGCTTCGTCAGTCCACTGAAACTGCCCTTTCTTCATGCAATCTGTGATCGGTGACACAATGCTACTGAAATTTTTCACGAACCGACGATAGAATGTCGCTAGTCCATGGAAACTTCGTACTTCGTGAATATTTTTGGGAACCGGCCATTCTCTGATTGTCTTCACCTTTTCCTCATCCACTCGAATGCCCGTGGATGTAACCACAAAACCCAGAAACAATAGGCTATCAGTCATGAAGCTACACTTTTTTAAATTGAGGTACAGTTTATTTTCAGTGAGCACTTGAAGGACCTTCTTGAGGTGCTCCATATGGGTGGTTTCGTCTTGACTGTATATCAAAATATCATCAAAATAAACCACAACGAACCGCCCAATGAAAGGTTTCAGAACTTGGTTCATCAACCTCATGAATGTGCTAGGCGCATTAGAAAGACCGAAAGGCATGACCATCCATTCGTACAATCCTTCCTTGGTCTTGAAGGCTGTTTTCCACTCATCACCCGGCCGTATTCGAATCTGATGGTAGCCGCTCCTTAAGTCCAATTTAGAGAATATTTTTGCGCCCTCTAGCATATCCAACATATCATCCAACCGTGGTATAGGAAACCTGTATTTTATGGTGATCTTGTTGATGGCCGGCTGTCGACACACATGCGCCAACTCCCATCTTTCTTTGGAGTTAGCAGAGCTGGTACAGCACATGGGCTCATGCTTTCTCGAATAAGACCCTTACGGATCAGTTCCTCCACTTGTCCCTGCAGAATCTCGCACTCATTCGGGCTCATTCGATAATGAGGACGATTAGGTAAACTGGACCCAGGGACAAGGTCGATATGGTGTTGGATATCTCGCATAGGGGGTAACCCATCGGGAAGGTCCTCAGGCCAGATTTCTTGGAATTCATGCAACAAGGGCCTTAGTCTTTCAGGGATGATGGTAGGCTCGAGTTCTTCCCCTTTTACAATTAATGCATAAGTCTGTCCTGTTTCTTTGGATTCTTCCACGAAGTCCCGAATGGTTAAGAGAAAACGACCATCCACTTTAGAAGTTTCAGGTGGTCCTTCTGGATCCATAGGGGCCAATATGGTCTTCCGGCCGTCCTTGACGAAGATATATATATTATCTCGCCCTTTATGAGTGGCGTCACGGTCAGATTGCCAGGGTCGACCGAGTAGTATGTGACATGCTTCCATGTCAACCACATCGCATACTACTTCATCCTTATAATGTTTGCCAATTGAAAAGGATATGGTGCACCGTTCAGTTACCTTTGTTTCGCTGACCTTCTTGATCCAACCGATTGTATATGGAGAGGGATGACGCTCTGTTTTCAATTGTAATTTTTCCACCATGCCCCTGGAGACAATGTTCTCGCTGCTTCCACTGTCAATGATCACATCACAAACCTTTCGATTCACCGTACACCTAGTGCGGAAGATGTTATGCCGCTGTGGATGCACTTCTTTTCTTGGCGCATATAATAGCCGCCTCACGACGAGCGACTCGCCGTGATCTTGCTGAACCCAATCTGAATCATCTACCTCGTCCTCGGCGGTATGCTCCTGTTCTTCAATATCTGGATCTTCATAAGCGTTATCAGCACTACCATCATTAATGGCGAGGTTTGCCACTTTTCGCTGGGGACAAGTATTTGACAAGTGGCCGGGCTGGCCACAACGATAGCAGTTGTTGGGCCTTGGCCGAGCATAAGGGTTCGGGATTGTACTTGTGCCAGCAGCAGTCGATACGCCCCTTTGGGGTCTAGCTTGCCCACTTCCCTGATCTCGGTTCTCAGACATAGGAGGTTGAGTGCGTGCTCCTACGGGCTCCTTCCCCTTAGGCTGTGGAGCTCCCTGGGGTGGACCTGCCGCAGTGATCCTCGCAGTAGGATAGGCCCGTGTGTTAGAACGTTCAAGTTGCGCTTCTGCCCGAGTAGCCAACTTGATCGCATCATTCATCGTCCAGACGGACTGCATCTGGACCCGATCCTGGATCGCCATACGCAATCCACCGTTGAATCGGGCGACTTGCTGCGATTCAGTCTCGACCAAATCGTTGCGCGCCGCCAGGCGGTAAAATTCTTCTGCGTACTCTCTCACCGACCGACTACCCTGTCGACAATTTTGGTATTGTTGGAATAATACCTGATCGTAATCGCTAGGGAGGAATCGGGCACGTAGTAGCTGCTTCATTCGTTGCCATGTGCGGATTGGTGCTTTCATCTGCCTGGTTCGTGCGAGTTGCAGTTGTTCCCACCAAGCTGAAGCTCCTCCTTTCAACTTGTAGGCCACAAGCTTGACCTTCTTTGTTTCAGGGATGTCCATATAGTCAAAAAATCGCTCAACTTCAGAAAGCCAATCGAGAAAATCCTCAATGTGTAGCTGGCCATTGAAGTTAGGAATATCAACCCGTATCTTGAAGTCTCGATCTACCCGATCGCCGCCTTGCCTGGGGTGTTGGAAGATCACGTCATCGATCTCCTCTTCACTGGAACCCCCGTCCTCAGGGACGGCCCTTGGATGCACTGCTGGGATTATCCTGCGATCAGGGCGATTACGAGTTTCAGCAATTGGTGGTGGAGGATTACCACCAGGAACACGGAGTTGCCCTAGGGTTTCTGCTAAGAGATTCGCTATGCGGTCCATGGAAGCCTGCAGCCCTTGCATGGCTTGCCGATTCTCTTGCTGCGCTGCTTGGAAAGTTGCCGCCGTTAAAGGAAAATTTCCTGGAGCACCGCCTATGGGATTGTTGCCCGACCCGTCGTTAGAAGCCATCGACCCGAGGAGAAACCTCGCTCTGATACCAAACTGACGCAGGGGAGGACGTGAGGTCGAGCACCGTCTTCCTCAAGAGGATAAATATTCCGAATCCACGGAACTTCTCTGGACTCCTCACAGAGACTTCTCGAATCCACGAGAAAAGAGAGCAGAAAATAGAAATAAATTCTAAATAAATTCGAAATAGCTTAATTAATCCATAAAAACGAGTTCACAACCCTTTAAATAAGGGTACTAAGCAATGGGAAAGAAATTAGAATCAAACTACAACTAGGACTCCTAGAATTCGCGACTTACTATAAATAGTAAACTTACTATTTATAGACGGTCGTGATGTCTACTAGTGCGCAAGGTTTTCGGCCAAAAATAGTAAGTGTCCTATTTGGCTTCGCCAACCTGTTCTCCTAATTATTCTAAGCTCTTTTCACGTTGGGCGCAACTCCTAAAGCCCGACGGATAAAGAGTTATAAGCAAACTAAAACTTACTATTTATAGTAAAAACGAAATTGAAACAGGGAAACGACCGTGAAATCAGGGGTTTCTCGCAATTCCGAGCGTCGCAACCCGGCGTAGCGGGGTTGGTTGGCTAAAGTAGCTCGTTCTACCCCAAAATCATATATTTTTCGTCCGCTAACTCATCCCGGATTGCGAGATACGCCTGATTTAAGGTCTGATGGTCCAGATCACTTCTGTCGCCGACCGGGCCTTTTCTGATCCATCTTTGCCATGTAATTGTCCGCGACCCGCTCTACATCAGTAGATATTCTGGTACTCATTTTGATTCAGTATTCTTTCCAAAAGAAGGAATAAGATTTGGTTTTGCCACTTTCGCTGACTCATTATCAGGAGTGTCTACTACCACTGGGGCCACATGATGAGTGGTCCAATAATGGGAACTGACTTTTTTTTTAAAAAAAATAACAAATCTATGCCATAGCAAGCCACCCTATTAAAGTTGCTATTAACGGATTATAATGATCTGGTTATATGAAGATCAATTTAGAAGAATAGAAAGAAAGTTTTCAATGGCTCAAATGAAACCCTAAAAGTGAAGGATTAAGATGATCAATGAAGCATGATCTAAGTATAATAGCTCATGTGTGGTAGGAAAGGTAAAATAGACTGTTCAAAACATAAGGCCATCTCAGCATGTTAGCCTAGTGGGCGAGATTCAGGCCGCGGCAAAAGCAGAAAGAAAACGAGTAACGGTTGGTCAGACAACTAGTCAACGAGTCAGAGGTGTATCATATGATACTCTGGTTGCATACGTCGCTTGATACACAGACTCTGAAAGTATTTGTACACGTGGCATATATTAAGTCAAATAAACCACTTGGATTGTGCAGATCAGTCTCGGACTCCCAACCCCTATATAAAATTGGTTGAACAATCATAATTTCTGATTCCTAGAAACTTATTTGCGAAAATAAGACTGTCCAATACTTTTGATTTTTAACTGTCCAATAAATAGCCCACAATTCAGATTTATGGAAATCTAATAAGCTTAAGTTGTACTGAGCACCCTAATTTGGACGGTTCTGTTTGACTAATTGACTGTAATAAGTACCGTTACATAAGCAATTTTATAGAGATGCTTAAAACTAAGTAAAAATTGTATACATAATGTTCTGTTAGAGAAAGAATTGAGCAGTTCGTCACATAGGGTCGAACTAACCACCAACCCAAATCAGTAGCTCAAGCTCAACAAAGATTGCAGGGTCCTCTTAGATCGGAAAATAAATGGCTGCATCGATCAACCATATGTCGGCTATAGGTCAACACGACCATAGGTCAGCTACAAGTCGGCACGAACATAGGTCAGCCTAATCTTCAACGAACTTGAGAACCATTGGAATCGACTATCATCGAAATCTCTAACCTTCAAGTAGCTCAGTATACTCATCTTTAGGGAGCCTCTGCTTCCTCCACCAGACCTATATACTATAGGTTGGCCAAGTTGATCTTGGCCAAGTTGATCGGTCCACAACCGACAACTGATCTTGCCTAACGTAGAGGCCCAAGATCTCCTCCGAAGATATCAGGGGTTAAGATCAGAATCCCAAGGATCATATGAAGATCTCGATCTCTGAGGGATTTCAACTTAATCTGTATCTACTAAAACCGTGAAAAATCCTCCAACGGTATGATCTTCCCCCTGTTAGAAATAGAGACCCCCCTAATGGTAAAAGGTACATAATAATACATATCCCAACTTATTATTTCATGGTATCATTTTACAAAAAACCTGGATTCCTGACTTTAGCATTGGAAGGGCCCTATGTAGGCCAGGGTCTCCTTTGTCGTTTCCTATATAGGTGCTCAAGTATTAAAGAAGAGTAAATCTAGCCAACCGTCTCTATGAGATTTTTTTTTTTTACAGATTGGCAGTAATAGGTACTCTGCCGCATATCAATAGTCTGAGCACAAATACTTTCAATTTATGATACGTATTCAATTGCTGAGCATCAGTGTATCGAGCAGCGGATTGGCTGGTGTACCACACACTACCAACTTAGCTGTGTGGGCACGTGTCGTGCCAAGACGAACGCACCGGCGCTCCTCGAGCTCCAAGTTGTACTAATGGTCGAAGGAGATCAAAGTTATACGAGCCCGCGATGATGTATTTATCATATCTACACCGTTCATCCATTTGGCGGGATCATTTTAAATCTTGCTTCAAAAAATGAGTAATATACAAGACTCAAGTGGACCACACCACAAATAGCAGGGGAAAATGATTCTCACCGTAGGACTCACTGTACCATTTATTTTCCATCAAATCTGTTTATAAAGTCTTTGTGAAGAGCAAAAACAATAGAGACCCATTAGTGGTAAAAGCTACCCTCCATGGTAAAAGGTACGCAGCATATATCCCTCGACCTATTACTTCATGTTATTATTTCAGGGACTTGAATTCTTACTCTGGCATAGGATAGGAGGGGCCGTACAGGTCAGGTCTAGCCAACTGTCGATTTAGACACGTCCATGAGATTTTTTTTATTATTTTTTTTTTCACAAAACGACAATAGTAGGTATGCTGCCACAATCAATAGTCATTTATACGTGACAACGGGCACAAATAGAATCGATTTATGATAAGTCCGTTGTGCCACTATCAATAGTCAATTGTACGTGAGAAGGGCACAAATACATTCAATTTATGACGTGCATAATTTCTGAGCGTCAGTAGGAAGCGGATTGGCTGGTATACCACACCGCCAACCTAGCTGGTGTGGGCTCATGTCGACACTCCACTTTCTCCAAGTCATTCGAATGGTTCAAGGATATCAAAGTTATATGGCCCACAATGATGTATTTATCATTTATACACCGTTCATCCATTTGGATGAATCATTTTAAATCTTGTCCAAAACATGAGTACTATACAAGACTCAAGTGGACCACACCACAAATAGCAGGGGACAATGATTCTCATCGTTAAAACATTATTAAGGCTTGCGGTATCATTTACTTTCCCTCAAATCTGCTCATAAGGTCACAAGGACTTGGAGAAAAAATAAATATCATATTGATTCAAAATGTCCATGACCCTAAAAGAGTTTCAATGGTAAGCGTTCAATCTCCCACTGCTTTACGGTGTGGTCCACTTCGTTTTTTGATCTGTTTTATTTTTCAGCTCAGGCCTAGGACGAGCTCTCCAAGTGGACGGACGGTTTGGATATAACTCATACCTCGTGATAGACACACAAATTTTGGTGTCGTCAACACACACCAGCCACATCGGTGGTGTGTGGTACACCAGCCAATCCCCCGTCCATAAAGTATTCCTACGGGTATGCAAGAGTATCAAATAACTCTGCGAGATTAACACGTACCAGGGGTTCCTACGGGTGGAAAAGGACAGGAGCGGATTGCGTACTGAGTAACCCGGTACGCTGGGCTTATCCACACCGTTCATCGCTCGTTTCAGGGCATGAGCCGAGAAATGAAGCATATCCAAGTCTCAAGTGGACCATACAACAGAAAAGAGGGAATTGAACGTCAACCGTTGAAAACTTCTTAAGAGCACAGAAGTTTCAGAATAGGCTGACATATGCGTTTTTACCTCATCAATCCATGATTGTTTGATCCCATGAACAGGTTGGATGACAATGAGACATCACTGTGGGCTTTAGGAAGGTTTCAACGTCGGACTTCATTATCCCAGTCTTTCATGAGAGGTGGGACCACTCGAGATTTGAATATGCTTTAATTGTGGGCCATGCCCCTGAAATGATCTGAAAACAAGGATGGACGGCGTGGATAAGACACATCCACGGTGGGCCCATAGAGTTTACTCAGTACGCAAGACGCTTACGAAAAGAAGTCGGTTTTCTCACTTACTCGGCGCCGTCCTTGGCGACGTGTCGGAAGATTTGCTTAGCCTCCCTCCTCGCCTCACGCTCGCTAGAGATCTCGCCCTCCTTATGCTTGACATCCGCCAGCGTCTCATCCACGGTCTTCGAGATCGTGGACAGCCCCGTCGACATCACGTGGCTCATTAGCCGCTTCACGCCCCACGTCGATGCACTCCCCCGGCTCAGCTTCCTCAGCTGCTCCATGTCGATCCCCATTCCGTCCTTCCGCATCGAGAGCCGGGCCGGCAGCGTCTTCGACCGGCGCATCGATTTCCTCTGGCTCGGCGACCGTGACAACTCAGCAAGCGGCTCTCCGACAGCGTCTCCAATATGTACTGGTGGAAGACGCTCTCCTTCATCCGATCAAAGTAGTTCGCGACGTGGAACGACGACGCTAGCATTTTTACGAACACGATCTTCACCAGCCATATGATGGACCCCACCAGAGATGCTATAAGAACGCGTGTGACCTTCTTCAGGATCTTGTGAGAGTGGCTCGAGACTCGTTCATCGTGATCGAAAATCAGAGTCCATGCTAGCAGAACGAGGGCAAGCCAGACACAGATCTACACTCCCCTCCTCAGGCCGTATACGAAGTAGAGTACCTTCTCACGGAGCATGAAGTTGCGCTCGATGAGGTAGACAGAGAAGCGGACGAACCAGCTGGAGACGAGGCGGCCGCAGAAGATGACGAGAACCGTGAGGCACCATTTCCAGAGCTCAAGCCCCCAGAGGATCCGGTGGCAGAGGGAAGGGACAGTGAGGCTGGAGACGAGGCAGGCCGTGATGACGATGAAGGCGGCACACTCAGCAATGGCCCGGACGTTGATATTGCTCTTTTTGCCGCCGTCCTTGTCGGTTGCATCATGCTCTTCTTTCTTCAACTCTTCGACGGATTCGGAGTGGTGGTCTTCGGAGTCGGCGCCTGGTTTGAGAGGAAGGGGGTCGTTGAGCTCGCTGAAGCGGGAGTGGCTGAGGAGGCGATGGGGGGTGCGGGTGCGGGTGATGGTTGTAGGATTTTGGGGGTTTTCTTCAGAGGCTAGGTCTGGGGATTTCTTTAGAGACTGTTTGCGTATGGAGTTTGGAGAGTCTACGGTGAGAACGACTTGATCAGAAGGGATGGATTTCGGTTTCTGTGGTTGTTCCATTTTCTCTGTCGAGATTGTGGTGTGGAAGAGAGAACGAGTTATACGGAGATAGCAGAGAGAGAAACACAGAGGAAAAAGTTGTTTTTCGTTTTTCCGAGATTACGGAATTATAAATAAGAGAGGGAAACGGATTTGGCTACTCCCCCTGATGACCAGCCAATGGCTGATGGTCGGTGCTCAGTGAGACCCACCATGATATATGTGTTTCATATCTATACTTTTCATCTATTTTTATAAATCATTTTAGGTTATGAGACCAAAAATGAAGTATATCCCAATCTAAAACGGACCACATTACAGGAGACAGTGCCAAATGAATGTCGACCATTAAAAACTGTCGGGAGCCTATAAAAGTTTTGGATCAAGTTTAGGCCAAAAGCAATGCAGATCCAAGGATTAAGTAGGCGGCTAAAAAATTTATGCCAGTTAGGCACATACGGTCGAAAGTTTTTTATGGCCACTCGAGACTAATAAAGCTGATATTTATGTTCTCCCTTTGCCTAAATTTAGGTGACCTTACGAATAGGTTACATATGACAAAATTCATGGTTAACACTCTTGCTTTGGTTGTAGACTCTCAAGAGTTCGGGCACCTAGTGAAGGGATCGAATACCATAGGTGGTGAAATTCCACTATAGTGTGTGGAAAGTTGTACCATGAGGTATTTGTTGTTCTATCCAGACCGCCCACCATCCAAACCCCTTTGGGGGTCAAAGAAGTTTCCGATCATTATCCTTGGTGCTATTTTTGGTGTGGTACATGTTGAGGTCAAAATTTGGATCACCCTCCGCTCCGTGTGGCGAACTTTCAACGAATCTTGATCCTGCACAAAAGGTTAGTAAAGGAGACCCTGGCTATGCTGGAGGACCCTCCGATGCCTAAGTTAGGTCAAGGGAATCCGGGTGCAAGTTGAAAGGTAGAGGGAGGGTGCAAGATGTTGCGTACCTGTAGCAATAGGGTCCCCTAATATTTATACCTGAGGGTTGGGCGGATCGTGTCCGTCAATCTCGGCATGATTTACTCAATCAGCGGGATGCTAAAATCGTGAAGATATGGACCGTGATCCAGAGATCATGTAACACATCAAGCGTATCCGCGGGCGAGACAGTCGGTTATATTCTCTTAAGGCAGTTTCCTAGTTTAGTTTGGCGCATGCTGCACCCACATTCCGCCCTAACCTCGATTTAGGACGTCCTTCTTCAGATGGAGATGAGGATGAAGACGAGAAGAGCTCTGGCTCGGATGCCCTTCTTCTGATGATCGGATGAGGACGAGGACAGGCCTCGGCTCGGATATCCCTCTTCTGATGAGGATGAGGACGAGGACGAGCCTCGGCTCAAATGTCCCTCTTCTGACAAGGACGAACACGGAGCCATGGATTAGGTCATCGCTTCATCCATTGAAGCTTATCATGTCTGATCCAGGATTTGGCTCGCACGCCGTTCTCTTTCATTACTTATCGTATTCTCGCGCCTGATTGGACTAAGAAGATGCTGGTCCTCAGAAATATAAGGGGCTCGGATCTTCCCATAACAAAAGCCTCCTACTCTTAGAGGTCGGCCACGGACTCGGAGAGTAACCATACGGAAGATCAACCGCCTCATTTGCTAAACCCTCCACGCACGCCGATATTATTACGATTTTAGAGTTTTGAAGCGTCGCGCCATCGGGGTTTTCCGCCTACAGGCTAACATTCAGTTGACGCATGGCGATGGTTGGGATTTCGAATTATCGTATGGCCTATGGCTAATCGCCACGTATGCCCTAAGAGACATTTGAATGACGTTTTCTCTGCTCGAGCGTCGCTTCTGCCACTTGCAGTCCGTCATTCAATGTCAGACGCACGCAGTCGGGCAGAGGTTAAACAAGTGAATTGCTGCCGCATGTGCTTGCGAAGTCGGCTCGCGATGGTTCGGCGGCGGCCATTACGCCTGCCATTAATGCAAAGATTCTCCTTGGGCTATATAATCCCCAGCGTTTTCTGACACGCTTCTTACTTCAGCATTTCAAGTTTGTGTTCCCTGAGGAGGCGATTCCGATCGATTTGAAGTTTTCGGTGAGGCAATTTTGACCGATCAGGAGCTTTTACGGTGAAACCGATTTCCGATGATCGTCCGGTGAGTATCTTTCCTTGGGCCTCTTTGCATCCCTTCCTTTCAAGATGTCGTTTGACCTGAAAACTGCCCGGGACTACAATGACTCCTCCGAGATGGGGAGTTCCGATGGTGGGAGAGGGGCCTCTGAAGGCCCCTTTAAAGCCGTGCCCTTGTATCCCCAGCCCCGTAGACAGAAGGGGGCGGGGGCTCGGACTCAGAGGGCTGGCAAGAGGAAACCTGCTCGAGCCCCCCGGACCACAATCACCGAGGTCGCCGAGATGCCAATTAGCAGGCGGGCCTCGGAGGTAGTTCCAAGAGGCTCCGTACTATCGGAGTCCCAAATGGGCTGGATCCGCTCGGAGTTTCAGATCCCAGACTCCGTGCAGATAAGGGCCCCAGAGCCCCTTAACACCGCTGGTGCGCTTGCTGAGGGAGAGTTGTCATTTTTCTCTGTGCATTGTAATGTGGGCTCCAACTTTCCTTGCCCCCCTTCATCCGAGCTATAACAGCCTTCCTCGGAGTAACTCTTGTGCAATTCACCTCCAACGCTTGGAGAGTGTTAATTTCTTCCTTCATCATCTGGCGCCAACTCGTGAATCCGGAGCTAACCCCACAGGAGTTGATAAGCTTGTACCTAGTCAAACACGACAGCCAAGAACCATGGTACTACTTTGCAACCCGAGGCAACAAAGGGTCGGGGTTGGTGATGAACCTTCCGTCTTTCAACAAGGACTGGAAGAACCTTCGAGTTGAAATGATGAGGCTAAGTGCTAGCTTCTCCAGAGGCAGACATCTTATCTCCGCGGGTACCATAGCCTTGCTCACGTAGTATACGGGGTATTGTTTGACTGACCCCTTCTTGACTACTATAGCATAACATCTCCGAGCCTCTCGTTGATTGCCTCAGAGATATCCTATCCCACCCTCGGTAGGGAATTTCATCATCAGATGATAAGTTAAGACAACTGCTCTCATTGCATTGAGGGAAGGTTGACCCAAAATGACGTTATGCACCGATGGTACGTTGACAACTAAGAAATCTACCATAAGGGTGACTTGGTGTTGCCCTTCTCTCGCAGTCACCGGGAGGGAAATGGCTCCTTCGGACATTACTCTTTCTCCGGCAAAGCCGTGCAGGGGGGTCTTCACAGGTCTGAGGTGAGACCTTGGTATTCCCATTCTTTTAAAGGCTTCAGAATAGATCACGTCGATCGAGCTCCTGGTGTCGACCAGGATGCAGTAAACCTTGCGGTTCGCTATGGTCATAATAACTACCAGGGCATCGTCACGCGAGTACTAGATTCCACGTGCATCTTCTTCCGTGAAGGTTAGAGTGCACGGGCTGACCCGGATTTCCTTACTGGGCTGCTCGGTCAAGTGGACGTAATGCTCCGGGTCAAATTTCCAAGAGCAGGCTTTCCACGCCCTGTTCGAGTCCCCTCCACCAGACGAGGCCCTAAGATGGTACGAATTTCGGTGGACTCTTCGGTAGTATTATTTGGCTGCTCTCGCTCTCGCTCTTCTTTCCGAGCAGATTTTCCTTCCTTGGTGTATCGGCGTAGATGTCCCTTCCGAATAAGGGTCTCGATCTCATCTTTAAGATTTACACAGTCTGCCGTGTTATAGCCGTGATCTCCGTGAAAGCGGTAGTACTTGCGCTTGTCTCGATGATCCGGGTCAACCCTCATACAAACGGGCCAATTCAACAGATTTTCTCCACGGATGTCCAATAGAATCTGCTCGATAGATGTGTTAAGGGGGGTGTACGAGCGAAACTTTTCCTCCGGCCTTCTACTCGGACGACGATCGTGAGGGGCGTGGTCATCAGGCTCTTTGTTGGACGGCTGAGATTCCTCGTTAGTATGCCTCTTCCCTTTACTATTCGGCTCTACCACTTAGATATTTTTGCGGACATTGCAGAATTCTTCGGCGTTAGTGTATTTCTGAGCCCTGACAACGAGTTCTGCTAACATTTTTGGTGGGTTCTTTCCAATGGAGAAGGTGAATTTCCCTTCCTTTAGGCCGCTGAACACGGTTGTAAGTGTCATCTTGTCGTCGTAATCTTCTATTAATAGTGCTTCCTCATTGAAGCGAGCAATATAATCTTTCAACGACTCCTTCGACTCTTGTTTGATAGAAAACAGGTAAGTGTTGGGCTTCCGGCTTCTCTTACCACTTATAAATTGGGTAAAGAATAGTCGACTCAACTCTGTGAAAGAACTAATGGAATTTGGCTTGCGCTGTCGGTACCAACTCTGAACGGAGCTCGTGAGCATGATCTATAACCCTCGGCACATCATGGCATCCGTTGCCGTCTGGATTTGCATTCATGAGCTATAGGCTTCCATGTGCTCGGATGGGTCTCCATCATCGCTTGAACAACGGAGGGAATTGATGTCGGTTGTTATTTCTTTTCCAAAGCTAAGAATTTGTCGTTAAGCTCTGTGAACCGTTTCTCCCAAGGGTCCTTATTCTCCGCTACAATTTCTTGGGCGTTTTTTATTTCTGGGGTCCTCCTTCCCCTCCTCCATTCTAGTCGATGACGGAGATCCGTTGGTGGTAGGGCTAAAGTGACTAAAGCATTGGTCGGAGCTCGAGTGGCCGTGTTTAGAGCCGAGACTCGAATTTGGGTTGGAAAAGGATTCTGACCCGAAACTGGCATTTGGAGATGTTGAGGTGCTACGGACCTCATACTTCTCAGCACGAAGTGAGCTTCCATGACAAAACCAATTGGCTCGGGAACAGGATTTTCCTGAGTTCGGCGTGGTTGTGGCTCCTGCTATTGCTTCATCCGGTTTACTTTGTCGCGTAGGGCCTATATTTCATTCTGCATGGCTCGATACTTACTCGCCCGATTGCGAGAACGCTGGGAAGGCCCCGGGGTTGATTCAGCATGAAGTAGTGAGGAGGAGCGGGTCTGCTCGTTTGGCTCTGGTTCCACAGCTACTACTTTCTTCTTTCCTCTAGCCATTATGCTCGAGAATAGGAACCTGGCCTTTTATATCAGCTTTCTACAAACGACGCCAAAAATGTTGAGGTCAAAATTTGGATCACCCTCCGCTCCGTGTGACGAACCTTCGACGAACCCTGACCCTGCACAAAAGGTGAGCAAAGGAGACCCTGACTATGCCGAGGGACCCTTCGATGCCTAAGTCAGGTCAAGGGAATCCTGGTGTAAGTTGAAAGATAGAGGGAGGGTACAAGATGTTGTGTACCTGTAGCAATGGGGTCCCTTGATATTTATACCTGAGGGTTGGGCGGATCGTGTCCGTCAATCTCGACATGATTTACTCAATCAGCGGGATACTAAAATCTTGGAGATATGGCCCGTGATCCGGAGATCGTGTGACACATCGAGCGTATCTGCGGGCGAGACAGTCGATTATATTCTCTTAAGGCAGTTTCCAAGATTAGTTTGGCGCATGCTGCACCCACATTCTGCCCTAGCCTCGATTCAGGACATCCTTCTTCGGATGGAGATGAGGATGAGGGCGAGAAGAGCTTCGGCTCGGATGCCCTTCTTTTAATGAGGATGAGGACGAGGACGAGCCTTGGCTCAGATCTCCCTCTTCTGATGAGGATGAGAACGAGGACGAGCCTCGGCTCGGGTGTCCCTCTTCTGACAAGGACAAACATGGAACCTTGGTTTAGGTCATCGCTTCATCGGTTGAAACTTATCATGTCTGATCCAGGGTTCGCCTTGCACGCCATTCTCTTTCGTTACTTAGCGTATTCTCGCGCCTGATCCGATTAAGAAGATGTTAGTCCTCAGAAATATAAGGGGCTCAAATCTTCCCATAGCACTAGATTTAGCTTTTGATATAATTTATTTTTTTTCCTAATGCTCTAGTGGAAAATGTAAGAACGGTGTAAATATATGTAATAAATACATCATCGTGGGGCCAATGTAACTATGATCTCCTTTGAACTGGCCGTACAACTCGAGCCTGAGGAGCGTCGGCCCTCGTCTTCACAGCTGGTGTGTCGTACACCAGCCAATCCGCTTCCGAGAAAATCCGCTTGATTGATAAGCTGACGTCATTAGAGATGACGTTATCAATGAGATCAAGCCAGCACTGAAATTTCCTGTGCTTTCAACACAGACTATCCCCGTGATTTATTGCAATTTTTTTTATAACATACGAACGGAGTGGACTTGTCATATACATCTTTGTAGGCCCACACATCCCCAGGCACCGATGTCTCTTTTGCCCGAGGTCTAACCTAATAAACTCCCTGTACAAAAAACAGTGCAGTAGATGAAGGCTCCACCGCAAGTGTGTGACAAATATCTCACAATTATCACGATTTTTTATTTCATTAGACAATATTATCATGAGAATGTCTTGAGATATTCAAATATTTATATTCTCTCGCCAAGTTATCTTATCGACATTTTTACTAAATAAATATTTAAATATTAGATAAATTCATTTTTACCCAAATTTTATTATCATTTTAATTTATAATAAATATTTTAAAACATTTTAATTTCACTCTAGATCCTCAGTGTTGCGGGAAACAGGAGAGGATTGGGATTCTTTAATATCAGCCGGTTCTACCTACATTATCACCAAAAGAACCTAAAAATCTGAAAATCACCCTAGTATTTCGAGAAAGAGGGGAATTTCTCGGCAATTTTTCAAATTTTTAGTTTTCCAGGTATTTTGGGAAAATCATGCTGAGAAAATTTTTAAAAATTAATTATATGCTATTAAATAAATTCAAATTTCACATATTTAATTATAAAATATTCACTAACATTATTCTATTTTTAGAGTTAATACGGTGATGAAACACAGTTTTTTAAAGGGATTTTTCTATAAGGCTGCCTGTCTTCTCAGCTATTGACAAAAAATCCCTCCCTTCTAAACTATTCCTTAAAACCAGCTTATCAATTTCATATACATCCTGCAACCATTAACATTGATGGGCACTAAATGAATAGAACCATCAAGTGCAAAATATAATTTTATCCCTGATCGGCTGCACATTACTCTTTGACCTCTTCGAATGCTTTTACCTTTGCTATCCATATCAATTCCTGCTTATCAATGTTCACACGCTGTATAACTCTCCATGCCGTGTATTGGTTTTTCATATTTTAGAAAATACGCGATTAGGGTTTTGTGAGAAATCACCTCATTCATCTATTTTATTAGAGAAAAAGAAAAAATGAGGATAAGTCGGCAACACTAACAAGAAAAATTGAATATTGAATGCCATTCATTAAAACATTGGTGGAGCTAGCCACAGCTTTTTTACAACGAATTCACTCCATTCATTTAGTTCTCCAGCTCATTTTTGGGTAGATCTAAGCTCAAGTGGGCCATACAACATGAGGAAATAATAGAAAAGTATGCCCACTGTTATGGGAAGATCCGAGCCCGCTTAAGGTCCGAGCACAGAGCGTCAGATAGAGCCGACTAGTATCCTCAATGCTCGAGGGCTCATTTGTCTAAACCGACTTGAAGCGTTCCGTAGAGGCATAACATTTAAAAGGCCTTCATTTCGAGACTATAGGTCGAGATAGAATCTATTGTCCAATCAGACAGCAGAGCCCAATCCCATCAATAGCAAAGCTTTCACCCCGGGGTCACATTCGAGATATCAGTTCGGAGGCGTGTATCGTCCGAGTTTAACGGGAAGTGAACCAAGGATATTTACGTAAACGAGCCGAGACGAGCAGGCATCACGGTTTCATGCACTAAATAAGGTAACTACCACAGCTATACGTGGCCGAAATCTTCGTCCGATTATACATATTGCGCGCTTGGCACGCCACACAATCTACAGATCATGTGCCATATCTCCACGATCTGGGAATCCCCCTGATCGTGTCGAGATTATCGGATTCAGACCATTCAGCCGTTAGGTATAAATAACTCATCATTCCATGTCTACAGGTACGCAATATCAAATACTCTCCTCTTAACTCTTCAAATTAGACCCAGATTCCCGTGTCCTGACTTAGGCATCGGAGGGTCCCCCGGCCGAGCCAGGGTCTCCTTTGTTCACTGTTAATGCGCAGGTTCAGGGCTTGGTGATCATACTCAGCAGATAAGATCAGGAGGAGAGTGGACTAAATCTCGACCTCAACATTTTTTGGCGCCGTCTGTGGGAAGCTGGTACGAAAAGCCAAATTCTCGTCCCTCTAATCCAATGGCGAGGAAGAAGAAAGCCGTGGCTGCAGAACCGGAGCCAAATGAGCAGACACGATCTTCTTCACCCCTTCATGTTGAGTCCGCGCCAGAGCCTTCGCAGCGTTCTCGTAACTGAGCGAGCATGTATCGAGCCATGCAGAGTGAAATTCAGGCCCTGCGGGATGAAGTGAATAGAATGAAGCAGCAAAGGGATCCACAACTGCACCCAATCCAGGGGAACCCTGATCCCGAGCCCGTCGGCCTATACGTAGAGACTCGTTCTGTACCGGGGAGTGTGAGACACGAGGCGCCCCAACAATCTCGGGTGTTGCTCTTAGGTCAAAATCCTCCTGTGCAAGCCAGAGTCTCATCACGGAACACCGCTACTCGGGCACCCACAAACCGTTCGATCACTTCGGCTCTAGCGCCTACGGATCTCCGTTATCGGTTGGAGCAGAGGAGGGAAAGAAGGACTCCCGAAATGGGGATGCTCCAGAGATTATCGCAGAAAATACAGATCCTTGGGAAGCCAGGTTCGCGGAATTTAACGACAAGCTACAGACTCTGGAAAAGAAGCAGCAACTGTCAACGGTTCCCGCCACGATCCAAGCCATGATGGAAGAGACTGAGCTCCCCTTCACTCTCACCATCATGGAGGAGGTGATGCCACAGAGGTTTCAGATTCCTCCCGTCATCCAGTACTCAGGAACCGGGGACCCGTCCGAGCATCTGGAAGCTTATCGTTCTTGGATGCAACTCCAGACGGCAACTGATGTAATGATGTGTAGGGGATTTTCAATAACCCTTCCGGGATCCGCTCGGAGTTGGTACCGACAGCTCAAACCCAACTCTGTCGACTCCTTCATAGAGTTGAGTCAGCTATTCCTGACCCAATTCATAAGCGGTAAGAGAAGCCGAAAACCCAATACCCACTTGCTTACTATTAAGCAAGAGTAGAAAGAATCACTGAAATATTATGTTGCCCGTTTCAACAAGGAAGCGCTACAAGTTGAAGACTACGATGATAAAATGGCGCTTGCTGCAATACTGAGCGGTCTAAAGGAAGGGCGGTTCACTTTCTCCATTGGGAAGAATCCACCGAAAACATTTACGGACTTCGCGGCAAAAGCTCAGAAATACACCAACGCCGAGGAATTCACTAATGCTCGGAAAGAGATACAAGTAACCGATCTGACCAATAAGGGGAAGAGGCTTAGGAACGAAGAACCACATCCTTCCAGAGGAGCGAACGACCGCATTCCCCGCCATCGATGACCGAGTCGAAAGCCGGAGGGGAAATTCCGTTCCTACACTCCTCTCAACACGTCCGTCGAACAGATCCTGTTGGACATTCGGGAAGACAAACGGCTCAATTGGCCAGTCTGCATGAGGGCTGATTCAGAGCATTGAGACAAACATAAGTTTTATTGTTTCCATCAAGATCACGGCCACAATACGGACGATTGCGTAAACCTCAAGGACGAGATCGAATCCCTCATTTGCAAGGGACATCTACGACGTTATGCGAAAAAGGAGAAGTCCGTTCGGAGGGAAGATCGACTGCAAGAAAAGCCCAGTAACCCCACGGAAGAGTCCGCTAAAATCCGCACAATATTTGGAGGCCCGGCCGGGGGAGGGGATTCTAACAGGGCACGGAAAACTCATTCCTGGATGTTCGACCCGAGACATTACGTTCATCTCGCCGAGCGGCCCACCAAGGAGCTCCGAGTCAGTCCATGTAGCCTAATCTTCACGGAAGATGATGCGCGCGGAATCCAGCATCCGCACGACGACGCGCTAGTAGTCACCATGACCATAGCAAATCATAAGGTGTATCGCATTTTGGTCGACACAGGAAGCTCGGCTGACGTAATATATTCTGAGGCCTTCGAAAGGATGGGAATCCCACGGTCACGACTTCGACCCGTGAAGACTCCCTTGCATGGCTTTGCCGGAGAGAGAGTAATCTCTGAAGGAGCCATTTTCCTCCCGGTTACAGCGGGGGAAGGACAACATCAAGTCACCGTCTTGGTGGATTTCTTGGTTGTCAATGTACCATCGGTACATAACGTCATTCTGGGCCGACCCTCCCTCAATGCAATGAGAGCGGTCGTCTCAACCTATCACCTGATGATGAAGTTCCCAGCCGATGGCGGAATCGGTTATCTCCGAGGTGATCAGCGAGAAGCTCGAAGGTGTTATGCCATAGCGGTCAAAAAAGGAGCAGTTAAGCAAACTCTCGCCATCAACGCCTTGGACCCCCGAGGACCTATGAAGAGCTCATCGGTGGAAGAACTAGAGAAGGTGCCTCTCGACGAAGATGACCCAAGCAAAACTGTTCAGCTCGGATCGTCATTAGATCCCGAGCATCGATCTGCAATGTTGGCCTTCTTAAAGCAACACCGAGATGTCTTCGCTTGGTCACACGCTGACATGCCAGGGATCTCCCCTGACGTTATGGTTCACAGACTGAATGTGGATCCAGACTACAAACCCGTAAAGTAAAAGAGAAGGCCATTTGACGCTGAACGATATGAAGCCATCGCCGAGGAGGTCTCTGTCCTGCTCAATGCGGGCTTCGTGGAAGAAGAATATTACCCCGACTGGATAGCAAATGTTGTGCTCGTGAAAAAGTCCAACGGGAAGTGGCGAGTCTGTGTAGATTACTCAGATCTAAATAAGGCCTGCCCAAGGACAGCTTCTCATTACCCCGGATCGACCAACTAGTGGACAGCACCGCTGGACATGAGTTGCTCTCGTTCCTGGATGCCTATTCCGGGTATAACCAGATCGCCACGCATCCCCCAGATAGGCAGAAGACCACCTTTGTCACCGACAAGGGGCTTTACTGTTACCGGGTCATGCCTTTTGGCCTGAATAACGCTGGGGCAACTGTAACAGCCCGAATTTTTTCCAACCTAGAATTAGATGTCCTTAGGCGATGGGTCAAACTTAACTCTTGTTTAACTTCTCAAACACTCAATTCAAGGGTCTTAAGTCCCTTCTTTAAACCATTCTCTTGAAAACCTCACCTTTTCTTCACAAATCTCACATTTCACTACCTCGTCCTTCAAAATTTTCTAAGTGCTTTCATATTAGACACAAATTTTAATGTTTAGGTGATATTGATCAATACTTAACCTAAAAATTACTATAAATAGTAAATAAATAAATAAAATAAATTTTTAACCATTAAACTTTTGGAATCTCATGAAATAAGTAGGCTACATGGATAGATCAGCTTCTCCTACCCCAAAAACATATATTGCACGTCGAATAACTCATCCCGGTTTGTAAAATACATCCATTTTACATATCGGATGAAAAAATACCCCAAACGGGTCAGTGACCGGCGAGGGCATCGCCCGGTTGGCGAGGCCTTGCCAAAAGGCGGGCCTGGCAGGGCCGCAGGGGGGCAGTGGCCCGTTTTCGCCCACTTTTTCTGTGATTTTGGTCCGACTTTGAAAAGTCATATCTCCTTCGTTATAACTCCAATATAGGTGATTCAAAAACCAAATTGAAGCTTAATAAGTCTAGTTTCATGTAACAATAAGTAAAAAATATAATAAAATAATTAATATAGTTAAATATAGGTCGTGGTGACAACTGTCCGAAAGTCATTAGTTTGGACAGCTGCCGCTTCTGGAATTTTTAGAATTTTTCTACAACACTAAACCTAATGAAATTTGGTGAAGATGAAGTATACTTGATGATGAACTACTAAAAAAATAATTAAAATAATAGACCAACTAAAAATGCCAGAAAGAGGCGTAAAACTTCCCTAGGACCGTATTCTATCATAATTAGGGCAGAATTTGGTTAAGTACTGAACTAAACAATCAGTAGAATTCACTCGAATCACTTTAAATACGATCTGCAAGACCCAAAACTTGTAGAATCATCGATGCTACAGTACCCTATAATCTAGGATCAATATCATTACCCGGCTGCTCTCGGGAGCATCTCGAAACTCCGTATCGGATCTGGACCATACGTCGGAAGTCCGATTAACATGAAGTTAAGGAACTAGGACCGCCTTGCTGGGCTTGACAACCATCTCGGAAATCAAATCCAGATAGTGTCCCAGCGCTATTCGCTTGAGCTCGGAGTGAAGAGTGTGAGAAATGTGAAATTAATTCAAAATAAAATATCTTAAATAGTAATCTGGCACCACTCGCTTGCGGATCAGTTTTAAGCAACCAGACCGTCAGAATCAGACCAAATTATATCCTCGGATCAGGAGAAATTTCATACACATTTACATGTACTCGGAATCTCCGATCGAGATCCGCTGACCGTTGAACTGAAACTGGTCTGCCACGCGTGATCTGGAAATCCCACTAAAATGAAAACTTTATAGAACATAGATCTAGCGTTAGTGAGCTTAAGTCTGACCTTTGGCTCAAGGAGGGCCGCTAGAAACCCTCTTTTGAGCTGAAACAATGCCGATTTAGTTATAATGTAAGTATACTTTGAATATAAGTCTATTTCGGTGAATTTTTAGGCTATATAAGGACCTTAAACCCTCTCTCATGGCAGCCATACGAATTTGAGATTGAGAGAGAGAAAAGAGAGAGAAAGTGTGGGAGCAGTGGGAGAATCTCCTTGCCACTCTTCCCTGCCGCTATTCGGGCTCCACCGCCTAATTCTCATCGCTTTCCTGGCGTTTCCAGCGTCATTTCTAGGTAAGGAACCCTAACCCTAATCTGTTTTGGGGTTTAGACAGTTGTAGGTTGTGAAATAGCTAACCTATTTCGTTCTATAGTTTGCCAAACTGCCGAATACGGAAGCTAAGCAAACCCATCGACTCTGTTACGATTCTACGACAAAAGGTGCAGACTTTAGGTGTATAGGTTATGGTTTTCAACGCTTTTCAATGTCAGATAATGATAGATTCATGATCTGCATGCAATTGCACATGTACAAAGTGCTGTCTGTTTTCCGTTTCGATTGAAGATAAAAAAATATGGAATTCTACATACTCTAGGTATTTGTAGAAAGTACGGTATACGTATATTTTTTAGAAATGTGTTTGACATGTTTATTTGTTATATGGATATACGATATATGGATAAAATACTTATTTAGCAAAAGGATTCACCTAAATACATGTTTTACTTATATACACTATGTATGTTGAAATTGAGTATTCTAGAAAATACTGTATACGTATAAATTTTAAAGATGTATTTATCATGATTATTTGTTGTAGTAATATATTATACATGGATAAAATACTCGTTTGGCTAAAGGATAGCCCTAATACATGTTTTGCTAACATACACCATGTATGTTGTAATAGTGTATTCTAAGTGTTTGTGAAAATGACTGAATGAGTATAGAATTCTCATTCGTGCTCGCCATGACTAATTGTCATGGATTCATGATTGTTGTATTGGCGATACCCCTTTGACGAAAGGATTTGCCCTAAATCACGCCACGGCCAATATACACTATATATGCTAAAATGTGTGGCCCAAGTGTTTGTGGAAATGACTGAATGAATATGGAACTTGGATTCTTGCTTGCCATGACTATCCGTCGTGGGTGTACGCGTGTTATGATTGGGGCAATTCCCTAGTGAAAGGATTTGGCCTAATAACTATGTGATCGACATATGTCATGTATGTTGATGTATGTTTGTTTAAGTGTTTCTTGAAATGTCTGAATGAGTAGTAGTTAGCAAATTGTAATGTATAAGGGTGTTGAGAAATGATTCTCAACCTCTTTTAACTATGTGTATGATCTCCTTGGATAGTTGTGTGATTAGGAATTGAACATGTACAAACTCATGCTTGTGTTGTGTTAGTGCTATTATATGATACCTCTTTGGTTGTCAAATTTTGTGTGTCAAAACCTTGGTGTGTTCTATGTCTTGGTGTGTTCTATGTTTAAGACAACCATATCAACTTATGGACTCTTCAAGCGGCTTCAAGGTACATTTCGAAGATATAAAGAAGACACAGTATTCTTTATTCACGCAAAGGTTATTCAAGGTCAAGATACAAGCAGTGTTTGAAGGTGTGAAGCTCAAAAGCAAACTCAAGATAAATGTTTGTGTCAAGTCTTTGGACGACTCGTACTTCAGGCTTCAAGTACTAAAAAATTTATCATTCGTTGAATGAAGTAAAGTTCAATGTCCATACTTCATTATTCAGGTTTGATAGACCATAGTCTTTGACCTTAGGGTAGGTCATTTTGGATACATTATACAACTGTGTTTAAACATGTTTTTGATCTGCTCTTAGACTAGTCCTGGGTCTGGTTCGACCAGTCCTAGCACTGGCTCGACCTGTCTAAGAATTTCCTAGGCCAGTCTTGGACTTGTTCAATTTTATCGGATTTTCTGGTTCACTCACGACCAGTCTTGGAGTCTGCTCGACCGGTCGTGGGATGTCCTCGACTCGAACCTCGACCAGCCGTGGAGCCTCGATCCAAACTCCAGCGACTAAATTCACTGTCGCTCGACCAGTCAAGCAGGGGTCTCGACCGGTCGTGGACGACCTTCGACCAGTCGTGGACTGCCTACGACCGGTCGAACATCGGTTTTCCTGATTCCGCGCAGAAATTCAAAAAATCTGTTTCTCCTAAGACCAGTCGTGGGAACTCCTAGACCAGTCAAAGACGAATTTTTGTAGCTATAAATAGCACACGAATTTCAGAGTTTAAACGTCGAAAAATCTATCAAAGCAAGTATATTCTAGGCTCCACTCTGAGATAAGTCGTGTTTATTTTTAAGCTAATTTGCGCTTCATTCTAATTCCTTTTGTTAGCTTTTTGCATTTGATTTTATTCTAAATTCCAATCATATTTAAAAAGGGGAAATCATGTATTCCTTCTTCTTGGAATTAAAATCAAATAGAGCTAGCCCTTTGTGATTTCATTTAAAATCAATTAGAACTTAGAACCTCGATAAATTGAGTATTGGACATTGAACTATCATTATTAAATCTCTACTCTGATCGGTTCTTCCGGGCTACTGCAAAAGGATAAGATCCAGGTATTCTACAATTCCTGTAATTTCTATTTTGGTTTTGTATGAGATTTGCCAGAAAAATCTCTATGTGTATGGTTATCTGAGGAGAGCCAGAAAACTCAGATTGTGGGGTTTTTTGAATTGTGTAAGCCCAAGTGATAAAGGCACAATTGTGAAGGTTTTTGGTGAACCTGTGAAAACCAGTTTTATTAGAGAACGCTAATATCCCCTGTGTGAGGATATTAGGAGTGGAGTAGCATTCTGTGTGGCTGTTTGAGGACAGTTGGTGAACACACAGGCGAACCACTATAACTTCTTGTCTTGTGGATTGAATGGTTATTTAATTCCTTATCTTTTATCATTCAGTTCTATTTTCCTTGTGGATGTGAATGTTGTAACAGTTTGAAATTTCAAGCAAGTGTGGGAATGTTGTAATAATTTAGTGATTTATATCTGCAATTTCTTTCTTGCAATCCCTTTTATTGATTCAAGCTTTAAATTCCAAAATTGTTCCAGCAAGGTTGCCCTGCCATTTTTATGGTGTATGGCTGTCCCTAGAACAAGACATTTGTAAATTCAATTTATTTAATTGGTTCATTGGCTATCATACTCTGTTTAATTCCGCTATTATAAGTTTTTATTTGGCATTGTCCTATTCACTCCCCCTCTAGGACATATAGCTTGGCCATTTCAAGTGGTATCAAAGCCTAATAGCTCGCTTTTATTTCTTTATATTTGGATTTATTTCCTGGGCTAACGATCTAAGCTATATATAATAATGTCAAATTTTGATAGCCTCTCAGTCACTAGGCCTCCACCATTTGATGGCTCCAACTATGCTTATTGGAAAGCCAGAATGAGGATCTTCCTCAAATCAATGGATGAGAGTGTGTGGCAAGCCACAGTGACTGAATGGAATCCTCCTGTCATGGAAGTAACTGGAGTTGATGGTTCTAAATCTATGAGAATTACACCATACTTTCAATGGACCACACTTCAGAAAAGTGAGAGTAGTGCTAATGCTAAAGCACTAAATGCAATTACTTGCACACTATCACCGGATGAGTTCAAAAGAATCATATCCTGTGATACTGCAAAGCAAGCTTGGGATATTTTAGAAATGACACATGAGGGTACATCGATTGTCAAAAAATCTAAAGTCCAACTCCTCACAACTAAATTTGAAGAAATTCATATGGAGGAGAATGAAATGTTTATGGACTTCTATACTAGATTAAATGACATTGTAAACTCAATGTGGGGTCTTGGTGATAAAATTCCAGAAAGTAAAGTGTGTGCAAAAATACTACGCTCTCTTCCTGAACAGTTCAATTCTAAAGTAACCGCAATCCAGGAACTTCGTGACACGGACAAAATGAAGGTGAAAGAACTCGTTGGGTCTCTACAAACTTATAAATTAAATTTTAAAGCTCCTAAAGGAAAATCAATTGCTTTGAAATCTTCCAAAAATACGGTAGAAGATAAATCCGATTCTGAAGATGACTTAGCTCTTATTGCAAAAAGATTTTACAAAATTTTTAAAAGTAAGAAAAGAGTTGATTTTCAAAAATCAAATGATAAAAAGAAGTTTAGATCTAAAACTCGAAAATCTTTGAAAGACAGTCAGTGTTACAACTGTCATGAGTATGGGCATCTAGCAAACAAATGTCCTAATAAGGACAAACCCAAAAAGAAGGGTATGTTGGCTACATGGGATGAATCATCTGACTCTGAAGTTTCTTCTGAATCAGAAGATTCTGAAACCGAGTCGGGCAATGAGGTAAATGCCCTTATGACTCTAGCCAAGTTTACCTTCTCTGATCACGATGATTCTACTAGTGAAGAAAATTTGGATAATGATCATGAGAATGAAGAAGATCTTCAAGATGCTTACAATGCCTTATACAAAGAGAGTTGTAAAATTGCTGTGAAGCTTAAACTTCAGAGAGAAAAATTTTCTAAACTTAGAGATTGTTTTGACTTGCTTGTTTTAGAAAAATCTCAAATATCAGATTATTTTGAAAAATCAAAAAGTGATTTAGAATTCAAAAACTCTCTGATTGTTGATTTAAAATCTGAAATTGAGAGACTAAAGAATGAAGTGTCTTCTCTTCTGAATTCAAAGGAAACTTGGAGGTATGCCCAAGGTGATTCTAAATTAGAAAAACTCCTATCCGGTTCAAAAAAATGTGGCGATAGATCCGGGTTGGGGTATGATAAAACAATACCTCATAAACAGAAGAATTCTCCACCTAAATTTGTGAAAGGAGAATCCTCTAATTCAAAAGAGAAAAACACTTCACAAGGTTTTGTCAAAACAACAAAAAATTTTCAAAGACCTAGAAGCAGCTATGTCAACTTCAAAAATCAGATGAAAAATCCTTTAGCTGAAAAAATAGTTGATTTACTCAAGGAACTTTTAAAATCTAACTCTGTAAGTCACTCTTACAAATATAAACAAAAGAAGACCAACTATGTTCCTAAACCTAAAACTGTTATGAAATGGGTTCCTAAAGTTGACTGCTTGGTTGCTCACACTGCTTTCAAAGCAACTAGCCTTTCAAAGTGGTACCTAGACAGTGGTTGCTCCAGGCATATGACTGGTGACAAAGCTCTTTTCACCGATCTACAAGATATGACTGATGGGTCAGTCACATTTGGTGATGGTAGCAATTGCAAAATTATAGGCCAAGGTACGGTTCAACTCTATAATCTACCCTTATTTAAGAATGTTTTATATGTTGAGGGTTTAAAACACAACTTGTTAAGCATATCTCAAATATGCGATAACAATCATAGTGTGAAGTTTTCCAATCAAGGTTGTGAGATTATAGACAAAAAGGGGTCTGTGATATTAACTGGTCTCAGAACTTCTGAAAACTGCTATATAGTGAGAAATGACAGCTCATCTAATCAAATGTGTTACATGGTCCATACCAATGAAACAGAATTATGGCATAAACGCCTTGGACATGTACACTACCGGAATTTATATAGATTGAGCAAAGAAGAACTAATAAGAGGTCTACCAAAGATTCAAAAAGTAGATAAAATATGTGGTGAATGCCAGTATGGTAAACAAACTAGGAGATCTCACAAAAAGGTGAACTCCAATACCACATCAAGACCACTCGAACTTCTCTACATGGATCTAATAGGACCAACTAGAACGGAAAGTCGAGGTGGTAAAAAATACATTCTGGTTATTGTAGACGATTATACCAGATTCACTTGGGTTTCATTTTTAAAGGACAAATCAGAAACCCTTGATGAAGTGAAAAAGATAATCAAACGGATCCAAACTGAAAAATGTTCTCAAGTGAATAAGATCCGAAGTGATCATGGATCTGAATTTGAAAATAGCGGTTTTGAGAAATTCTGTAATGATCATGGAATATCACATGAATTCTCTGCACCTAAAACTCCACAGCAAAATGGCATTGTGGAAAGAAAAAATAGAGTTCTTCAAGAAATGGGAACTGTTATGCTAAATAGCATGAAGGTTTCTAAGAATTTATGGGCTGAGGCGATTAATACTGCTTGCTATATTATTAATCGTGTTTATACTTGCAAATCAAATAATAAAACGCCCTATGAAATGTGGTTTGACAAAAAACCTACAGTCAAATATTTTCGCGTTTTTGGCAGTAAGTGTTATATTTTACGTGACCGGAAAAACTTGGGAAAATTTGATACTAAAAGTGATGAAGGATTATTCTTAGGATATTCATTAAACAGTCGTGCATATCGTGTACTGAACAAAAGGACCGGAGTTATTTAAGAGTCAATTAATGTGGTCATAGATGATCACTTAAATACTTCGGCCCCTAGTTCAGATAATGATGAAGTTCTCATAATTGAAAAACCAGAAACTTCATCAAGTGAATCTAATCATGATGTGAGGACTGTCAAAGATCATCCAACTACACAAATCCTTGGAAATCCTCTCACTGGTGTACGCACTCGTAGACAATTAGAAGATTTTTGTAATTACGTGTGTTTCACATCTCAGATAGAACCGGTTAATGTAAAAGAAGCTCTTTCTGATGAAAACTGGATAGTTGCGATGCAGGAAGAACTTAATCAATTTGTTCGTAACGATGTCTGGTATCTTGTTCCAAGACCGAAAGATAAACATATTATTGGAACAAAATGGATTTTCAAAAATAAGTCTGATGAATTGGGAAATATTATTCGAAACAAGACAAGACTGGTTGTGCAAGGGTACACTCAAATTGAAGGTATCGATTTTGAGAAAACTTTCGCTCCAGTTGCACGCCTTGAATCAATCAGATTATTTATATCCATTGCATGTTTTAGAAAGTTTAAGATTTATCAAATGGATGTAAAGAGTGCTTTTCTTAATGGTGATTTATATGAAGAGGTTTATGTTGAACAACCTACAGGGTTTGAAGATCCTAAGTTTTCTAATCATGTTTATCGCCTTAAGAAAGCTCTCTATGGGTTGAAACAAGCTCTCAGAGCATGGTATGAAAAATTGACTAAGTTTTTACTGGGTCACAATTTTCAAATGGGTAGTGTTGATAAAACACTCTTTGTTAAAAAGCAGAACAATGATATTTTAATGGTTCAAATCTATGTTGATGATATAATTTATGGATCAACTTGTACTGACATGACTGTTGAGTTTGCAGATCTAATGAAATCTGAATTTGAGATGAGTATGGTCGGAGAATTAAACTATTTTCTAGGATTGCAAGTTAAACAGCAATCTGATGGAATTTTTATTTTTCAAACTAAATATGCTCTAAATTTAGTTAAGAAGTTCGGGTTTGAAAATGGTAAGAATTTTGATACTCCTATGAGTACTTCTCTAAAACTCTCAAAAGACTCTACAGGTAAAGATATAGATCCTAAACTATATCGAAGCATGATTGGTAGTTTACTGTATTTAACAGCAAGTAGACCTGATATTGCTTTTAGTGTTGGAATTTGTGCTAGATATCAGTCTAATCCTAAAGAATCTCATTTGACTGCTGTTAAACGCATTATTCGTTATGTTGCAAGTTCAGTTAATCTGGGTCTTTGGTATCCCTATGATACTAGTGTTCAATTGGCTGGGTTCTCGGATGCTGATTGGGCTGGTAATATGGATGACAGAAAGTCAACCAGTGGTGGTTGCTTTTACATTGGAAATTGCATAGTTTCTTGGTTCAGCAAGAAACAGAGTTCCGTTTCACTCTCAACTGCTGAGGCTGAATACATTGCTGCAGGAAATGCATGTACTCAGTTAGTCTGGATGAAACGCATGTTAAGTGATTATGGTATTGCACAAGACTCGATAGTTTTATATTGTGATAATTCAAGTGCAATTAATATTTCCAAAAATCCAATCCAGCATTCACGAACTAAGTATATTGACATTAGATTTCACTATATTCGTGAACTTGTTGAAGAAAAAGCAATTTGTTTAGAATATATTCCAACCGAGAAACAACTTGCTGACATTTTCACCAAACCACTCGATAAATGCAGGTTCAATAAATTGAAATTTGATCTCGGTATGTGTAATATAAAATGATTGATTATGCATTTTGTATATTATATTGTAAATATCTTCATAGTTTTTTATGAAATTTTTTTTTTTTTTTTTTTAAAATGCATGTTTTGGTCTTACACGACCAGTCGAGGATAGTCTCGACCAGTCGTGGTTAGACCGGTCGAGGACTAATCACGACCGGTCGTGTATCGCGCTGGTTCCTTTAATTGGGGGAAAAATCACTTTTTCCTCATTTCCCTCTTCTTCTCCAACGGGCTTAGCTTCGACCGGTCGTACCCATCTATGGGATTTCTCCAGGTTTGAGTATTTCTCTTGATTTTGTTGAAGAATCTTGAACATTGCTTCTTGTCTTCCTTGTTAGTGTTGATTATTTCATATTTCCTTCAAGGGTTTGAGGTTTTCTTCCTCATTTTCTGATTTGGTTGAAACCCATCTTGTTTTTCTTGAAATTTCTTCAATCTTTTCAAGAGTATGGATGTTAGAGGTAAAAAGCGAACTAGTAGAGGTGCTTCTTCGTCTAGGTCTAATGTTATTTCTCGCCGTCATCTTAGAGATCCTAATGATGACCCTCCACAAGTTCGTGATTTTCGTACTAAGAAGGTTATTGTTGAGAAAGCAGTTAGTCTTAATCATATTGCTCAATTTAATCTTGTTCCTCTCCTTCAATCTGTTGGTTGGGTTAACATTTTGAACTGGGGAGGGCCGGCATTTCAGTCAATTGCTCAGGCCATGGTTGCATGTATTACAGACTTTTCTCTTGAGGAATTAACTTTTATTGTTACTACAAGAGAAGGGCCTTTTACTGTGGATCGTCATTTGATTTCTGGCTTAATGGATATTCCAGTAATTGATGATGGAATCCACCCTTCCACATTGGGTGATAAAGTTACTGAATCTGAAAAACGTCTATTTACTAGAGCCCTTTGTAATATGGATGCACCTTGGTCTGTCAATGGTACTGTTCTCAAATCCAGGTGGCTGTTGCCCAGATACAGAGTTCTTCATTGTATTTTTACGTCTAATGTGTATCCTCGGGCTGGTAACAAAACTGAGTTGACTCTTCTGATGGTTCGTATACTGTACTTAGTCATTAGTGGTGCCAATGTTTGCTTGCCTTCGTTGATCTGTTCTTCTATTATTCAGTTTCGGTCTCAGCCAGGTCATGGTGACATTCCATTTGGATATTTGTTAAATGTCTTAGCTACTCATATGTTGGTCACTATGCCTGTTGGTGAAGCTCCTATCCAACACCTTATTTTCAACAACTCCAACCTAAACAAAATGAAGTTGAGATTGGCCGCTGGTCAAGTTGATAATGTCGAAGGTGGTGGAGCTGCTGGAGTTGGAGATGCGAATGAAGGCGATGATCTTCCTGATGAGGATATCAACATGGATGATCTTTTTGATGATATTGAGTCTGCATCTGAAGATGATCCAGATTTTGTTCCTTCTGATTTCAATGCACGTCTAAGTGCATTAGAAGAAAAGGTAGAAAATATGCATGTTGGCCATAATGCACAATTTAAGAAAATGCATAAGTATTTGAGGCGCTTACAAAAAGGCCTTCATCATATTGATGCTACCATTCCTGCTCCTTCTTCAGGGTCTGATTAAATGTTTTTTAACTGAAGTTTGAACTGATTTCACTTTGGATTTTTCTTGGTACTGTTAAACTTATAACTGTGACTTTGGTTTGTAATATCTTCTCCTAACACTTTTATGCTTATTCTCTATTTTACTTCTTGAGCTTATGGATCTTCCTTTGTCATATTTTTGACAAAAAGGGGGAGAGAAGAATGGTATATATATGTTATTTGTGTTGTTGATGTTGTGTGCATCATTCCTTAATGGGGAGTCTTATTGAGGGGGAGTGATTCATCTCTCATATTGTGTATGGTTGTCATGTGTTGACATGTGTTGACAACTGATTCATGATTCTCTATTGTGATTTTATATATATGTTTTGTCACAAATTTGACAAAGGGGGAGATTGTTAGTGCTATTATATGATACCTCTTTGGTTGTCAAATTTTGTGTGTCAAAACCTTAGTGTGTTCTATGTCTTGGTGTGTTCTATGTTTAAGACAACCATATCAACTTATGGACTCTTCAAGCGGCTTCAAGGTACATTTCGAAGATATAAAGAAGACACAGTATTCTTTATTCACGCAAAGGTTATTCAAGGTCAAGATACAAGCAGTGTTTGAAGGTGTGAAGCTCAAAAGCAAACTCAAGATAAATGTTTGTGTCAAGTCTTTGGACGACTCGTACTTCAGGCTTCAAGTACTAAAAGATTTATCATTCGTTGAATGAAGTAAAGTTCAATGTCCATACTTCATTATTCAGGTTTGATAGACCATAGTCTTTGACCTTAGGGTAGGTCATTTTGGATACATTATACAACTGTGTTTAAACATGTTTTTGATCTGCTCTTAGACTAGTCCTGGGTCTGGTTCGACCAGTTCTAGCACTGGCTCGACCTGTCTAAGAATTTCCTAGGCCAGTCTTGGACTTGTTCAATTTTATCGGATTTTCTGGTTCGCTCACGACCAGTCTTGGAGTCTGCTCGACCGGTCATGGGATGTCCTCGACTCGAACCTCGACCAGTCGTGGAGCCTCGATTCAAACTCCGGTGACTAAATTCACTGTCGCTCGACCAGTCGAGCAGGGGTCTCGACCGGTCGTGGACGACCTTCGACCAGTCGTGGACTGCCTACGACCGGTCGAACATCGGTTTTCCTGATTCCTCGCAGAAATTCAAAAAATCTGTTTCTCCTAAGACCAGTCGTGGGAACTCCTAGATCAGTCGAAGATGAATTTTTATAGCTATAAATAGCACACGAATTTCAGAGTTTAAATGTCGAAAAATCTATCAAAGCAAGTATATTCTAGGCTCCACTCTGAGATAAGTCGTGTTTATTTTTAAGCTAATTTGCGCTTCATTCTAATTCCTTTTGTTAGCTTTTTGCATTTGATTTTATTCTAAATTCCAATCATATTTGAAAAGGGAAAATCGTGTATTCCTTCTTCTTGGAATTAAAATCAAATAGAGCTAGCCCTTTGTGATTTCATTTAAAATCAATTAGAACTTAGAACCTCGATAAATTGAGTATTGGACATTGAACTATCATTATTGAATCTCTACTCTGATCGGTTCTTCCGGGCTACTGCAAAAGGATAAGATCCAGGTATTCTACAATTCCTGTAATTTCTATTTTGGTTTTGTATGAGATTTGCCAGAAAAATCTCTATGTGTATGGTTATCTGAGGAGAGCCAGAAAACTCAGATTGTGGGGTTTTTTGAATTGTGTAAGCCCAAGTGATAAAGACACAATTGTGAAGGTTTTTGGTGAACCTGTGAAAACCAGTTTTATTAGAGAACGCTAATATCCCCTGTGTGAGGATATTAGGAGTGGAGTAGCATTCTGTGTGGCTGTTTGAGGACAGTTGGTGAACACACAGGCGAACCACTATAACTTCTTGTCTTGTGGATTGAATGGTTATTTAATTCCTTATCTTTTATCATTCAGTTCTATTTTCCTTGTGGATGTGAATGTTGTAACAGTTTGAAATTTTAAGCAAGTGTGGGAATGTTGTAATAATTTAGTGATTTATTTCTGCAATTTCTTTCTTGCAATCTCTTTTATTGATTCAAGCTTTAAATTCCAAAATTGTTCCAGCAAGGTTGCCCTGCCATTTTTATGGTGTATGGCTGTCCCTAGAACAAGACATTTGTAAATTCAATTTATTTAATTGGTTCATTCGCTATCATACTCTGTTTAATTCCGCCATTATAAGTTTTTATTTGGCATTGTCCTATTCACCCCCCCTCTAGGACATATAGCTTGGCCATTTCATGTTGTGATTCATAACATGCTCAACTGCTTTATGATTTTAACTATGCAATGCATATATTTAAATTTATATTTACGTTGTATGATCCGTCATGGGTGATGGGGGAGTGGAGCAACGAGTGCGTGCAACAGCCCTGGGAGCCCTAAACGGATAATACCAGACCTTGATTGTATGAGTTGAATCTTGATCCACTACTGCTTTATCTATCTGCACTTGATTGTGTTTGGGGCTATGATTATAGTCCACACAATCGGTACTAGAATTGCATTCGTGGCTGCGATTCATTTGCCACGTGAGATGTGTTCGACGAACCCGAGTCGTACTTCGGTTGACGGTAGTAGTTGGCCACGCGAAGTGCTTATGCACTTCATGTCGTTCAACTTGTTGTGCGCTCGAGCTAGCCGAGCTCGTCAAGTAACCTGATCTGTCTTATGTATGTTCACCATGTTTGGACGCTATTGCTTGAACCTAGGGTACCAAACTTACCAGTGAAATCCCTTTTAACCATGGTACCTCGATTCGCTAAGACTCATGAGTCGGGCATGGTGGTATGGGACACCGTGGTTGAGCTGTCGGCCTATGTTGGGGCCACGTGCCTCCCCGTAGTGACCGTTGAGCAACCAAACTCATGAGCCGAATACGGTGGTATGGGACACTGTATTCGAGCTGTCGACACTTACCGCGAGAGCCGAGTATGGTGAGACCTGTACTCGTGCTGATGGGCGACGAGTCCTCTGTAGTGTCTTCGATTATACTCCAAGGTCTGTGATTGGCGACGAGCCCTTCACAGCAACTAGAGTATGAGTTGAGCCGAGTACGGTGAGACCTGTATTCGAGCTGACGGCTAGCGATTGAGCCGAGTACGGTGAGACCTGTACTCGAGCTGACGGTCTGCAATTGAGCCGCATACGGTGAGATCTATATCCGTGTTGACGGGTGACGAGCCCTTTGCGATGCCTTTGCGATGCCTCTTGAACCGTAATACCGTATGAGATTAACTAGGATTGATGACCCTAGGATGGATCATGTTTGGGAATGATACAAGGGAGGTACCTTAGTTTCCCAATACTGCTGTTTGAAATGAACTAATAATTACTCGGTAATCATGCTCATCATCGCACTGCATGTGCCTGGTAGATGTGGAGCACTGAGGGATGGACGCATTCGCGAACGTAAGATGATGTCGCATGAGGGTGGTTTGGCAAGGGCATACATCATGTCATTTCATACTTGCATTAAATAAGAGTAGTTAGAATTGTTTGATTGTACTGCTTTATCATTACTGCTTGACTGAGTTGATAACATGTTAACCTATGCTTTACTGTTCCACTGAGTTGATCACTCACTCCCACGTTACGGGACAGTGTTGTACACACCAACCAGATTTGTTGAGTTTCAGGTGATGGCGATGCTTGTGAAGCAGAGCCGGACTACTTCTATGATGATAGGAGGCGTTCTCCTATCTGTATCTCTCTGGCAGATCAATGAAGACCTGATACTGTTTTGACAGGGCTATGGTACTTGGGATAGGAGACATTACACTTCCTCACATTTGGTATATTTTAGAACCGTACTTGTAATTATTTAACCTGGTAATGTTATCACACTCTGGAGACTCATCATAGTTTATATATTTATCACAGTCTTCCGCTTGCAATTTAACTGTCTCTGGAGTATGATATGCTGTTTTGGCTTAATCTCACTCATGTTCAATGCACGAATACAGTCAACATTCAATCATCATTCATTTTGTTGCATAAGTGATGTTCTGGAACTCGGGAGTTGAGTTTATGCTCGACCCCCTGATTTTCAGGGCGTTACAACAACATATCAAAGATTGGTAAATCAAATGTTTGCCAAGCAGATCGGACGCACTATGGAGGTCTATGTTGACGACATGTTAGTAAAAAGTATCAAAGCATCGTATCATCTCGCAGACCTTGGAGATACGTTCAGTGTCCTCTGAGAATATCAGATGAAATTGAACCCTGCCAAATGTGTGTTCGGAGTCGAATCCGGAAAGTTCCTTGGGTTCCAAGTTAGTCAGCGAGGAATCAAGGCTAACCCTAACAAGATCAAGGCTCTCCTCGACATGAACTCACCTTAGACTATCAAGGAAATCCAACGCCTCACGGGAAGGTTTGCTGCGCTCGGACGCTTCATCTCCAGAGCAACGGATAAATGCCTCCCCTTCTTTCAATAGTTGAAGGCCACAAGAAGGCAGAATGGACGCCAGAGTGCGAATAGGCCTTCCAGCAACTGAAACAATACTTGGGTTCACCCCCTCTATTGTCTAAACCCGAAGAAGGAGAGCTCCTATTCCTCTACCTCGTGGTCTCGACCTCAACAATCAGCTCGGCACTAATCAGAGAAGTTGGGGGCAAGCAATATCCCGTATATTACGTTAGCAAAGCCATGGTACCCGCCGAGATAAGATATCTGTCCCTGGAAAAACTGGCTCTTTGCCTCGTCGTCTCGGCTTGGAGATTGCGGCCATATTTCCAGGCCCATTCCATCATCGTAGTGACCGACTCTCCCCTAAGACAAGTCCTCCAAAGGCCCGAGGTGTCAGGAAGGATGACCAAGTGGGCAATCGAGCTCGGAGAGTTCGACATCCAATTCCGTCCGAGGATGACAATCAAGGGATAGGCCGTGGCTGACTTCATCGCTGAGTTTACGACCCCAAGTGCGGAGGAGTCAAACATGGAAGTCGAAACGACTCCGCCTGCTCCTTTCAATAGTCAAGGGGCTGAGGCGAATCCAGGATGGGTTCTCTACGTCGATGGGTCATCCAACGTCAAGGGAGCAGGAGCCGGAATCGTCCTGGTTGCACCCGATTCCACTACAATTCAATACGCAATCAGGCTCGGATTCAAAGCGTCAAATAATGAAGCAGAATATGAGGCATTGTTAGCCGGGTTAAGGTTAGCGGCAAGTCTGGGAGTCCAAACCCTTCAAGTCCGAAGTGATTCCCAACTGGTGGTGAACCACATCTCCTTGGAGTACAAGGCTAAGGAAACTAGAATGATCGCCTGCCTCAGCGAAGCAAGGAAGTTGATTGAGAAGTTTTGGAATTGCACGATCCGGTAGATTCCCAGGGCAGAAAATTCATGGGCCGACCCCCTTGCAAGGCTTGCCTCAGCCTCTGAAGGAAAAATCCCGAGGTTCATCCCCGTCGAATTCATCGAACATCCGAGCATCGGCTAGTCAGAGAAGGTCAATCCTGTGAATGTTATTCCAAGCTGGATGGACCCGATTTTTAATTACCTTTCATCCGGTGAGGTACCCCCAGACAAGCTAGAGGCAAGGAGATTAAGGGTCTGGGCGGCTCAATACGTCATACTGGACGGAGTTTTATACAAGAAGGGGTATTCTCAACCATATCTTAGATGTCTCCGATCAGATGAAGCTGATTACGTGATCCGAGAAATTCACGAAGGGATCTGTGGAAACCATTCTGGAAGCCGAGCCTTGGCCCTAAAAATACTCCGTCAAGGGTATTTTTGGCCAACCCTTAAGCAAGACTCGAATTATTATGTTCAAAGGTGCGACAAATGCTAACGTTATGCAGCCGTGTCGAGACAACCAGCGGAAGAGATGACTCCCATGAGCGGACCATGGCCGTTCGCCCAATGGGGGATCGACATCATCGGTCCCTTGCCCACAGGAAAGGGACAGGTCAAGTTCGCTATTGTGGTGGTCGACTATTTCACCAAGTGGGCCGAGGCTGAACCTGTGGCGAAAATCACTGAGCAGAAGGTGATCGACTTCATGTGGAAAAATATCATCTGTCGGTTCGGGATTCTACGAACAATCGTGTCTGACAACGAACGACAGTTCGATAATGATAAGTTTCGAGGTATGTGTCGAGGGCTTGGTATTATTAATGCATATTCGTCGCCTCGACACTTGCAGTCAAATGGGCAAGTGGAAGCAGTCAACAAAGTCATCAAACATCATCTCAAGACAAAATTGGAAAAGGCAAAAGGTAACTGGGCCGAGCAGCTTCAGTTTGTCCTTTGGGCTTATAGGACTACCGCCCAGTCCTCGACAGGGGAAACCCCTTTCTCTCTCTCTCCTATGGCTCAGAGGCAATGGTGCCGGTAGAGATCGAACTTCCCACAGCTCGGGTCCAAAATTTCGAAGAGAATCAAAATACTGAGCAGATCGCAGCCAACCTGGACCTGCTTGAAGAAGTCAGAGACATCTCCAGACTCCGAACCGCTGCTCGACAACAACAGGTGGCCCGGCTTTACAATTCCAAAGTTAAAACCAGACGGTTTAGGTCGGGCGACCTCGTTCTCCGTTGAGTCTTTCAGAACACCGCTGAGCTAGGTGTTGGGCCGTTCAGACCTAACTGGGAAGGACCCTATCGGGTGGTTCGTTCAACGACACCAGAGTCTTATCATCTGGAAGATCTCGAAGGTCGCCAACTCCCCCACCCGTGGAATGCCGAACACTTAAAGGTGTATTATCCTTAATGAGAGACTTCTGAGCGACCAACTTTTAAGAGCCACGAATACATGTACGTCTTCAAGCGACTAGCATTTAAGGCTCTCAATAAAGTTCTCTTCTACATAATCGGACCAATTTCTACAAAGGCATCTCTCCTTAACCGGGGAGAAAAAGTCGAGAGGCGATCCGACTCCCCAGAAGTGGGGTCGGACCAATTTCTACAAAGGCATCTCCCCTTAACCGGGGAGAAAAAGCTGAGAGGCGATCCGACTCCCCAGTAGTGGGGTCGGACCAATTTCTAAAAAGGCATCTCCCCTTAATCGGGGAGAAAAAGCCGAGAGGCGATCCGACTCCCCAGCAGTGGGGTCGGACCAATTTCTACAAAGGCATCTCCCCTTAACCGGGGAGAAAAAGGTGAGAGGCGATCCGACTCCCCAGCAGTGGGGTCGGACCAATTTCTACAAAGGCATCTCCCCTTAACCGGGGAGAAAAAGCCGAGAGGCGATTCGACTCCCCAGCAATGGGGTCGGACCAATTTCTACAAAGGCATCTCCCATTAACCGGGGAGAAAAAGCCGAGAGGTGATCCGACTCCCCAGCAGTGGGGTCGGACCAATTTCTACAAAGGCATCTCCCCTTAACCGGGGAGAAAAAGCCGAGAGGCGATCCGACTCCTCAACAGTGGGTCGGACCAATTTCTACAAAGGCATCTCCCCTTGACCGGGGAGAAAAAACGAAGAGGCGATCCGACCCCCCAGCAGTGAGGTTGGACCAGTTTCTACAAAGGTTGCTCCCCCACTCGGACACAAAACTGACTCAGCTACCAAAGCTATTTAGATCAAACTAACAACCAGATTGAAGATCAATTACGAACAAAATACGGGCTCAATTGACATTAAAGATCCCTCACAGAGGGTCAGTTGATAGGGTCCAGAGTTAACAAAATGATTACAGGCCGACTATGGTCGGCCAAAAAAAAGAAAAAGAAAAAAAAAAGAGAGAAAATCCTTCACAAAGCAGGGGGTGCTTGGGAGTTAGGGGCCTGTTCCGGGCGGGCTAATTCGGGGGCTTCTTCCCTGATGTCCTCGAGCAGCAGAGAGTAGAAGTCAAGGTCAGGATACAAATTTTGGACCGCGGCGACACACTCGTAATACCCGTGGTCATAGAACTTCGCGGCTTCGACATCCCTCTCCTTCGAAGTTTTATACGCTTCAACCACCGCGGAGATTACGACACCCAAGGAAGCCTCATTTTTGGCCCGCTGAGCTTCTACTGCCTGAGCAACAGCACGACTCTTCTCTTCGGCGGCCTCTGCCTTAACCCACTCCAAGGATTCACCCAGTCGGGTATTTTCTTCGACAAGGGAATCGGCAAGGGCCTTGGCACGGGTCAGCTCAGTTTTTGCTGCATCACCCCTGACTTCAAGGTCCTTTATGACCTCCTGAAGTCGGACCCCCTCTGCTTCAAGCCGATCCACCAGCCCCTGCAAGTGTAGCTCCTTACTCCTTCCTTCTCCGAGTTGTTGATGCAACTTACCTTGCTCAGTTTGGAGGGAAGAAATATCCTCCCGCATGGCACCCGCTTCGGCCCGGATGTTCTCTACTTCGGCATCTTTCCTTTGAAGCTCCTGCATATTCTCGCGAACCGAAAGTAGCTTCGCGACAGACTGAACAAAGAATAAAACTATTAAATACCCAAAAGTAGCAAGCTAAGAGTTAACAAGAGAGGTGGAGAGAATTACTGTATAGAACATGGAGGCTAGGTCGTTCGGAAAGGAAGTGTCCGACCTCGCAAGAGTTTGGGCAATGCTCTCTTCCGGGGCATGCTTAGCTGCCCAAGGCACCAGGCAGGCTAAGTGGTAGCCCGGCTCGAATCTTCCTCCGCTCGTTCCCACTTGAGTAGAGCCCGCTGCCTCCCCAGCTCCGATCCTACTACCAGCAGAAGGCTGGTTCTCGTCCTCTACATTGCGCTCAGCTTCTGTCTCTTCGACAAGAGGATCAATCATGGCGTCAGCCATTCGAACAGCTTCCTCACGATCGGATGATGATGGGATGGCTACCAAGGGAATGGTAGGTTGAACCTCCGTTGGAGCAATAGCAGGGACGGAAAGGGCAGCTGCCCCGGTCGTTGAAATGAGAGAAGCTGCCCCGGTCGTTGAAACAGGAGCAGCTGCCCCCGGTCGTTGAGATCGGAGCGTCATTCGCTGGGATCGGATCGGCAGGCTCTGGGGTAAGGCCGGCGACCACGGTGGAAGCATCGGGCAAAGGAAGGACAGCGGAGGCCGGTGCTGTATCCCGAGCAGCTACAGTCGGGGCAAATCCAGACGCGCCCCCCTTAGCATGTGCAACCGACTTCTTTTGAGTGATCTTCATCTTCGGATCGGTCCTCAGCATATCCCCGGCTGAGGGTGCAGCTACCTTTCTCTTCCGGGAACCAGATGCCTTGGCCATACCTGCATGAGAAGCAATAAATCAGTAATGGAGTAAGCGGCATCAACTTCATGAAGAGGCGAATAAACCGCAACTTACTGAAGGACATAGGAAGGGGTTGCGACTTGCAGAGGCCGGACTAGTGAAGATTGGAGCCTGTAATCAGACCCGACTAGGAGCGAAGTCCCCCGACCTTGCCCTGGCTCTGGCTATCTGATTCTTCTGATCCGAGGAGAGAAAAGGCAGGCTCCTCGTGAAGACTGCGGAAACAGAGGCTGTAAGTCCACACCAAAATAAGAAAGTTATGTAATAAAGTAAAGGATGCGTAATCCGGCCTGGAGTTGTAAACTTGGTGGGGACCTGATATGTCAGAGCCCTCATCTCCTCGGTCGGTGCCTCCCAATCGCCCGCTGCCCAGAACCACTTGTTCTTCCAGTCCTTGTTTGAAGACGGAAGATCCAAGACCAGCCCTGACCCCTTGCTGCCTCTGGTCGCGAAATAGTACCATGGCTCATTGCTGTCATGCTTAGCCTGATACAGGCTTATCAGCTCCGCGGGGGTCAGCTCTGGGTTCCCGACTTGTCGCCAGATGATGAAGGCGGAAATTAATACCCTCCAGGCGTTAGGGGCGAACTGCCCAGGCGCCAGCCCCAGGTAAACGGCCAAAGCTCGGATGAAGGGGTGCATGGGGAGGTGGAGCCCGCACTGCAGGGCGCATAAGAAAATGGCGATCTCCCCGTCCGCGGGGGCGCCAGCGGCATCAGTGGGTTCCAGAGCCCTAATCCGGACGGAGTAAGGAATTTGAAACTCCGAACGGATCCAATCAATTTGGGACTCCGTTATCACGGAGCCCCCTAGCACTACCTAAGAGGCTCGGCCACTTAGTGGCATCTCTCGGGTCACGACTACCGCGGCCCTAGGGGTTTGTATTGCCCTCTTCTCATGGACTGGGCGGGTCCGAGCCCCTGCCTCCTTTTGCCTTTGGGGAGGAGGATGCAGAGGGACAACATCAAGAGGACCTTCAGAAGCCTCCCTCCCACTGTCGGAATTCTCTGACTCAAAGTCTCCATCAAAACCATAGACCGTCTCCAGGTCAGAAGACATCTTTCAAAAAGAAGGAAGAATGGTTGAAGGTGGGACTCACTGAGCACTAGCCGGAGATCGCTCCACCAGGAAGAGAAGATCAGCCGGAATCGCCTTCGCCGAAAATCGCCCTATCCGAAAATCGCCCTCTCCGGTAGCAAGTTGAACTCAGAAAGCAAAAATGAGCGGTAGCCTTCAAACGGGGTTTATATAAGCTCCAGAGAATCTCAGCATTAATTGGTAAACATTAATGTCTACAGCCGAGCCGATGCGAGCCGACTCCAGAATGTACATGGCAAGGCTTCATTGGCCCGAACTCTGTCGGGCGTAACGCCTTCTGCCTCGTTTATCGAGTGTGCGGCGGCCGAAGCGACACCCGAGCAAAGGAAGACACCTTATACATTTCTCCTCGGGCTTAGGTGGCAGCCTCTCATAGGTGAAAAGTTATTCGAGATCATAACCGTCGCTACGCGTCCGCTCGAGGATGATCCGCATGCGCGAAATCCTAAGATGTGACGCTTCGTTCTTGAGAGCCTCATTAATGTGGCATGGGCGGGAAATTTCTGACATAATTACTCTCCGAGCTCACAAGTAAACTCGAAGAGTAGGGGGCTTCTGTTATGGGAAGATCCGAGCCCGCTTAAGGTCCAAGCACGGAGCGTCAGATCGAGCCGACTAGTATCTTCAACGCCCGAGGCCTCATTTGTCTAAACCGACTTGAAGCGTTTCGTAGAGGCATAACATTTGAAAGGCCTTCATTTCGAGACTATAGGTCGGGATAGAATCTGTTGTCCGATCGGACAGCACAGCCCAATCCCATCAATAGCAAAGCTTTCGCCCCGGGGTCACATTCAAGATATCAGTTCGGAGGCGTGTATCGTCCGAGTCCAACGGGAAGTGAACCAAGGATAATTACGTAAACGAGCCGAGCCGAGCAGGCATCACGGTTTCATGCACTAAATAAGGTAACTGCCACAGCTATACGTGGCCGAAATCTTCGTCCGATTATACATATTGCGCGCTTGGCACGCCACACGATCTACAGATCATGTGCCATATCTCCACAATCCGGGAATCCCCCTGATCGTGCCGAGATTATCGGATTCAGACCATTCAGCCGTTAGGTATAAATAGCCCATCATTCCATGTCTACAGGTACGCAATATCAAATACTCTCCTCTTAACTCTTCAAATTAAACCCAGATTCCCGTGTCCTGACTTAGGCATCGGAGGGTCCCCCGGCCGAGCCAGGGTCTCCTTTGTTCACCGTTAATGCGTAGGTTCAGGGCTTGGTGATCGTACTCAGCGGATAAGATCAGGAGGAGAGTGGACCAAATCTCGACCTCAACACCCGCCATTGAAATATCTTGGGCCATCAATATGTGCCCACTTTAAGCCTTGGGTTTGCCTCATTTTTGGACCCAGGCAAAACAGATGAAGGTGGAGGATTTGGCATGAACATCAGGGTGGGTTGACGTAAGCAGTGGCAAGGGTTGCATGGAAAATAATGTTAGAAGAGATGTTGGGCATTTAAGCACGGGAAGAGGGTTGCCTGACAGTACGTGCGGCCCACCATAATGCTTGAGACAAATCTACCGCATCCATCTATTTGCCAGCTTATTTTAGGCCATGGCCTCAAAAATGAAGTAAATACAAATCTGATCAGGTGGACCACATGACCATGAAAGATTGAGGATTGAACACTTAATATCGTTGAAACATGGGTAAGGCCACATTATTTGTAACAAATCCACTGCTCTACCTATTTTTCAAGCTCATTTCAGAGCATTGGGTAAAAAATGAATCAATTCTTGGCCCAAAAATGAGGCAATTCTAAGCTCAAATGAACCACATGACAGAAAATAATGGGAAAGAACGGCCACCGTTAAAATATATTGGGCCCATTGCGACGCCCATTTTGAGCCTTGGATCTACCTCATTTTTGGTAACCGTGCCATTAAATGAGCTGGAAAAATAGATGGATGGAGTGGATTTCTCATAAACACCAAAGTGGGCCTAACGTGATGTCGGAGTGAGAGTTGCACTGAAATCAAGTCAATTAAAAAGTTATCAACGGGTGGTTGGACATTTAAGTCGAGGGTGAGGTTGCCGGACCGTAAGTTGAGCCCAACATGATGTTTTTGAGAAATCCATTCCGTCTGTTAGATTGGGCATCTTATTTTAGCACATGGAATAAAAAATGAGGAAGATATAAAGTTAAAGAAGGCCACACGAACGAAAAAGACTGGGGATTGAACACTGACCATTGAACATCCCTAGTGCCACAGATTGTTTATGACAAATCTACCATGTCCATCTGTTAATCCAAATCATTTTATAGTATAGAAAAAAAATTGAGGTAGATTCGAAGCTCAAGTGGGCCACACGACAGGAAACAGTGAGAAAGAATGCCTACCGTTGAAATATCATTGGGCCATGTGGCTCTTAGTTTGTGGTTTAGATCTGCCTTATTTTTGAGATCGTAACCTTAAATGAGCTGGAAAGACAGATGAGCGGAGTGGATTTTACACAAACATGAAGGTGCGCTCGACAAATGGTCAGGGTAACAGCCCAACGCATTTAGATTGCAAGTGCGGTATATCGAGGGCGGTTTTGTTAATACTAGCATATAGAAGTTGTTCCGTATGGATAACTAACAGCAGTAGTTTAGTTTATAACGGTTAAAACTGTAGGTGGGTTTTGGAAAATAATTTAAAAGACAGGTTTTCAGTCCATAGCTTAAAAGGTAAGTGGTCTGGTGAAACAATCTCTATTTTAAAACCTACATATTATTTTGATAATATTCAGATGATATCCAGATATAGTGTATTCATCAAGATATAGTGGATTCGGTTGTGTTTTTCAGAATAAAAATAAATTTCAAAAATTAAAGTTATTTTTAGAAAGTAAATAAATATATTAATTATTTAAACTTTTCATAAATAGTGTGTATAGCCAGTCAATAAGAAAAAGAGCTTTTGCTTATGCAACCAGGGTTCAAATCTCCTCGAGGACGGTGCGAAGCACCGTTTGCGCACGCGGCGTGGGCTGTAGGGCTGCTTGGGCACTTTATTAGGCACACGTGCTCATCGTCGCAAGGAGCAATAAGAGCCTTAGTCTTTTTGGCACACGGTTCAAACTTTTTTAGGCCATAGTTCAACTGGTATTGAATCGGAGTCTACCCTGATGTTTTATTATTATTATTATTATTATTTTTATGATTGAGAGTAATTGTGACATGATTGTACATGTGACACCTATGCCACATGTTGCTTATGTTTTTCCTATTGGATAACTGCTCCTTTCTGAACGGTACAGAAATAACTATCATAGGACAAAGAGTCATGTTCTTTCATGGAAAGGCAATTATTTGCTGTAAATGGGTATGGATTTCTTGAAGAGGTTCTTTAGCACCTCTTCAGGAAGAAATCCATAACCTTTCAATTGATATAAATCCTAGATACTATAATCCAGAAGGGATACTTTTAATCTTTAAGATTTTATCATCTTCTGTGCAATTACTCTCGATCTGATCTCTTGCTGAGTTTTTTCTGAACGTCTTGAGGCATATTACTGTCAAAACTTGAGATATGTTCAACACTTAAATGTGCAAATTTTCGTGTTGAAAATCGGATTGAGAGTTCATTGTATCTTGAAGACAATTTGTAGATTTCGTTTGTTTGCATTTGTTGGAAATTACAGAAAAAAGGGCAGCAAATCCGTCCTAAGAAATTGACTATTCAAGTCAAGCCTTAAACCCAATAGACCTGATCGTTTCGTTATCGTTTTCTTCTATCCTCCGTTGTGTACAAGAAACACTTACTTTTCTAACATTCAAGATAGATAAATTATCTTTTCACAATGGAGACAATTCATTCCATTCAATTTATGAACCAAGACTTTGTACGACTGAATCGTTTCGACGGTCAATTCTTCTCAAGATGGCGGCAGAAGATGTTTTTCTTTCTGACTACTTTCAAGTTATCCTACATTCTAGATGATGATCTGTCTTCTCTACCTGAGCCAAAAGAAGACGACTCAGATTAAGTGAAGGAAGAACGGAAGAAAAAGGAGGATGATTTTCTATGCAAAGTTCATATCCTAAATGCCCTCTCTAATTCTATCTATAATTCGTACCATAAAATATTCTCTGCTAAAGATCTGTGAACAAAATTGGATAAAAAAATATAAAACTGAAGAGATCAGTACTCAGAAATTTCTGATCGATAATTATATCCACTTCAAGTTTAAAATTGATTAGCCAATACTCTCCTAAGTAACCGAACTACAGAACTTAGTTGATGAATTGAAGATTGGTGGGATAGATCTTCCTAAAGAATTTCTGGTCGGTGTAGTAATTGCAAAATTACCTTCATCATTGTTTGATTATAAAAAGAAACTAAAACATGATGAAAGGAAGTACACTTTTGAAGGGCTTCAACAACATCTTCGTATCAAAAAAGAGTCCAGAAATCGAGATAAGAAAGAAAGTGCTTCGAAAAATCATTCCAAAGTAAATATAGTAGAAGATGACAAGCCAAAATCTTAAAATTCCAAATCTATTACCCCAAAGAAAGATACAGAGTTTAAGAAAAAGGGCAAGTGTCGCTTCTGCAATAAGCCTGGACACTACATATAGGAATGTCGACATAAGAAGAAATAACTGAAAGCTTAGGCTAACATGGCAGAAGACCAACTTGTAGCAATGGTTACTGTAGCTAACACAGTAATATCCGATGGTGGATGATGGCTAGATACCGGTGCAACCATTCAGATATCGATGGACCGAAACATCTTCAAGACGTATGAAGGTATAACAACTGGACAAGAAGTGAAGATGGGTAATAACATTTGTGCAAACGTTGTTGCAAAAGGAACAGTAGAGCTTCAGTTTACATCAGGCAAAAGACTGACACTAACAAATGTATTGCATGTACCTGACATGTCTAAAAATCTAGTGTCAGGCGATCTTCTTAATAAGAGAGGATTCAAAATATTGACTGAGTCTAATAAGTTGGTTATCACCAAGAATGATATGTTTGTAAGCAAAGGATATTCATGTAATGGTATGATTAAACTGAATATTAATAATGATAATGATGTTTCCGTTTATATAGTAGATTCTATATCTTTATGGCATGCTAGACTAGGTCATGTTAATTATCATTCAATGATAAGAATGATGATCCTAGGCTTTATTCCAATTCATGAAATTCAACAAGAAGGTAAATGTGATGTGTGTGCCCATTCTAAAATAACCAGAAAACCATTTGGGACTGGCATAAGAAAATCACAACCCTTGTAGTTAATTCATTCCGATATCTGTGATTTAAATAATACCTTAACTCATGGAGGAAAAATGTATTTTATCATATTTATCGATGACTTCACTAGATTTTTCTATATATACTTGATAAAATCTAAAGATAAATCCTTTTAAAAGTTTAAGCTTTATAAGGCCGGCCTATTGCATCCTAAGATCTTAAAGCCTTCTCTATTCTCTTACAGAAGCTATAGTCTTATAATATTATGATTCTAACCATCGAATCTTGAATTTGAATATTAAAACATTAAATATTTATTCATCTTCATATGGGCTCAGGTAGAATAACATCTAGACTATGAATGGTTCAAATCAACGTTTAAGACGGACTCTGGGAATACTAGGATTAGCTTGTTACTACACACCTATGTCAGTACACACACTCCATGTTAGCCACCCCCGCTAGGGATCGATACCAAGACCTTAAGTGTTGAAACGAGGTATCTCCACTCAGTCTGCCAGTTGAGCTATGGATCAGGGTGTGGATCATTAATACTCCAACTACCTTGAGAATTGTTTTACCAACTCAAGATTAGGTGGTTCTATTTAAAATGATGTGACACCACACCCACATATGCACAACATATAATTTTGATATAGAGAAGTGATCAATATACAGTAACTGTAGTGTGGGGCCATGTCATGTTTGTGTGACACCATCTGGTGAAGCCACACTCTTAGTTCATTGCCAATCCAACTGTGGATACCTTGATTTCCATGGTATGGCCCACTTGATAATTAGATTGGCTTAATTTTTAGATGGGTTAGGTGTAAAATGTACATATGTGAGCCCCACAAATGAATGCACTACCATGATTTTTTCTCTTTGTGATGGGGCCCACATAGTGTCTACCAGGGGCTTTTTCTAGGTAATATATATTTTAAGAGCATGTGCGGGGATTTTAACATATAAACCTTATCTTTTGGTCCATTGTCATAAAAACCATCGTTGTTCAGTTTGCCTAAATAAACCCTTACTTCTTTTACAAATAAGAAAAACAATACAAAATTTTGATTTTGATAGTAAAGGATAGGAGGACCATTAGAGACATAAATGACTTCACTCTTATAAAAGAATTGACCACTAAAGCATGGAAATCTTATAACCCAAGGTCTTGCCTATATGACATCCATTCAATCTATCCATTGTACCAATGTATGTTAGGATATGGCCTAAAATTCAGGCAAATTCAAAACTCAATTGAGCCACTCAATAAGAAGTAATGGGAATTGAACACCTTTATTAAAACCTTAGGGCCAGATAGGTTTGGCATAAAATGCATGAAATGATGCTCAAATCATAATTATGACAAGTAATCCATCTCCGCTATGTAGTTCAATTCAAACTTAAAAATCAGGTAAAACTCAACCTCATATTTAGTGGACCCATGCTATCTATTCATTTTTTTTAGATCATTTTAGGGCATGAGCCATAAGATGGAATAGACCTAAAGATCGAGTGGACCACACCATAGAAAATAATAAGGATTGAACACCTGGCATTAAAAACTTTTTGGAAGGCTAAAAAGTTTTGAATTTACCTCATTTTTTTTTCATCTCATGTCCTATAATGAATTGGCAAAATAAATAAATGGTATAGATAAAGCACATACATCATGGTGGGGCCTATAAAAATTATGTGACACAATCCCAGTCTCTCTTCAAAATCTATACCTACCAACATTTTTATTGAATGGAAATACCAAATTAAGTCATCATTATTTATTTACCACTACTTACATGATTTTATAGCTAAAGAAATTAGAGCTTAAGGTCCACAAAAGTTTTGGATTAGACTAATCTTTGTTTTCTCTTTTATCTCAGTAGAAAGCATTATAAATACGTCAGATGAAATACAAAAGTTACCAGCAATTAAGCCATTTACAAAGGGGCTATTGGACCATTTTGATCCAATGCAAAATCCCATAGGTGGTTTGCATGGCAAACTAAGGATATAGCCCTTTTTAAACGAACAACACCAAATATAAGTGTTTATTTGGAGAAAAAAAAAAGAGAGAGAGAGAGAGATTTTATAGCAATTAATCAAAATATAGGAGTTAATATGTCAAAATTTTAGCAAGGCATCCTCATCGGCCACATTAAAATTAGACAATTTCTCAAAAGAAATCCAACCATCCAAATTCAACATATGTGTGGCTCCAGATTCAACCATCCATCAATTGGTCAAACCTTCTACATGTTTTCACAAAAATAAGACTAGTCCACTAATCATGTGGGGGGCCAAGCTTTTTAGAGGTCCACATTTGTTTTGTAAACTACGTATAGCTCTAGAGACTGACTATAGCTTTGACTCAACAACGTTCAGTCAAGCCGCCTCAACCGACATGCTGTCTACTCACCAATAGTACTATGTTTAAATTAACTATTTTAAATAGGACAAGGGTGTTCTATTGACAATCCAAATCATTTATTTATTCCTAAAAATAAGAGAAAGCCATGGTGCAAGAAGAACATCATTCTAAGTAATCTAATGTTTTAAATGAGGCTAATTTGTTACAACCATCTAATGTTTAGGAGCTGTACATCTGACACAAGAATGAAAGTGATGAGGTCGATCAGATCACCGTCACCCTCAAAGGGATAACTACTCCAAATTCATGGAGCTTCTCTGGACTCCTCACAAAGACTTGTCAAACCCACGAGCAAAAAAGTAAGAAGAATAAAAATTAGATTCTAAAAATGTATAATTTAATTGATTAATCAAATAAACAAGTTCACAATCTTTTAAATAGGGATACTAAGTCATGAGAAAAGTTTCAAAATACAACTACAACCAAAACTCTTAGAAATCACGGCTTCGTATAAATAGTAAACATATTACTCATAGACGGTCGTGATGTCTACCATTGTGCATGGTTTTCGACCAAAAGTAGTTAAGTGTCCTATTTAGCCGAACCATGATGTTCTCTTAATGTTCTCTTAATTATTCTAATTAAGCACTTTTCATGTTGGGTGCATGTAACACCCCGGATTTTTTCCAACCTGGAGTTAGACGTCCTTAGGCAATGGGTCGATCCTAACACCTGATTAACTTCTCAAACACTCAATTCAAAAGTCTCAAATCCTTTTTTAAACCATTTTCTTCAAAACCTCACATTTCCTTCAAAAATCTCACCTTTCACTACCTTATCCTTCAAAATTTTCTAAGTGCTTTCGTATTAGACACAAATATTAAAGTTTAGGTGATGTTGATCAATACTTAACCTAAAAATTACTATGAATAGTAAATAAATACATAAAAGAGGTTTTTAACCATTAACCTTTTGGAATCTCACGAAATAAGTAGGCTATTTGGATATATCAGCTTCTCCTACCCCAAAAACATATATTGCACATCAAATAACTCATCTTGGGTTGTAAAATACACTTATTTTGAATACCAGATGGTGAAATCACTCCAAACAGGACAGTGAATGGCGAGGGCCTCGCCAAAATGAGGGCCTGACAGAGCCGTAGCGGGCCAGCGGCCCGTTTTCGAGAGAAAAATTCTGCACTATTCGTCCGACTTTGAAAAATCATATCTCCCTCGTTATAACTCCGATTTAAGGGATTCAAAAATCAGATTGAATCTTAATAAGTATAGTTTCATATAAAAATAATAAAAAAATATAATAAAAAATTTAATATAGTTAAATATAGGTCGTTGTGACAATTATTCGAAAAGCATTAATTTGGACAGCTGTCGCTTCTAGAATTTTTAGAAATTTTCTACATAACGAAACCTAATGAAATTTGGTAGAGATGAAGTAGACGTGATGAAAGTACTAAAAAAATAATTAAAATGATATACTACCTAAAAGCGCCAAAAAGGGGCGTAGAACTGCCTTAGGATTATATTCTTTCGTGATTATGGCATAATTTAGTTAAGTATTAAACTGAATGCTCAGTATAATTAGCTTGAATCAATTTAAACACGATCTGTAAGATCCAAAACTTGTGGAATCATTGACGCTACGTTACCCTATAATCTAGGATCAATCTCATTACACGGTTGCTCTCGGGAGCATCACGAAACTCCACATCGGACCTGAACCACACGTCGAAAGTCCGATTAACGCGAAGCTAAACGATTAGGACCGCCTTGCTAGGCTTGACAACCATCTCAGAAATTAAATCCAGATAGTGTCCCGGGGCTATTCGCTTGAGCCCAGAGTGAAGAGTGTGAGAAACGTGAAAATAATTAGAAATAAATTCTGAATTTAAGTAATATGAGACTTGTCGCTTGCGGGCCGAATATAAGGATTCAGACCGTCAGATTCTGACCCAAATACACTCTCGGATCAGGAGAAATTTCCTACACAGGCCAGTTTACTTGTGGCCCTGATCGGTGATCGTGGACCGTTGAAATGAAACTGGTCCGCCACGGGCGATCTGTAAACCCGATCGAACTGAAAACCTAACTTGACCTAGATCCATGGTCAGGGAGCTTAAGTCCGACCTTTGGCTCAAGGGGGGCTCCGAAAATACTCCGTTGAGCCGAAACAGTCTCCCTTTGGACATAACCTAAGTATATAATGGCCCTGAGTCTATTTCCGTGGGTTTTGGGCCTATATAAGGACCTTAAACTCATTCAGCCCATACGAATTTGAGAAAACCTAGGAGAGAGAAGAGAGGGAAAGTGTGAGAATAGTGGGAGAAGCTTCCTGATACTCCATCTTGCCGATCTACATGCTTAGCCATCATCTTCTAATCGCTATTCCGGCGATTCTGTCGACATACTTAGGTAAGAAAAACCTAACCCTAATCTATTCTAGGGCTTCAATTGCTACAAGTAGCAAAGTAGCTGACTTAAATCGTGCTATAGGTTGATAGACCGTCGTAGACAAAGGCTTAGAGATTCTAGCGTATTCGTGACGCTTCTACGGTGTAAGGTGCGGACTATAGACGTATAGGTTATGGTTTTCAAAGCTTTCAATGTCGGTTAATGATTTATAACTGACAAGGGTGCTATTACACATGCAAAATGCGTCGTTTGTTTCGTTATACGAGTTTACATGAACTATGTAGAATATAGTGTATTCTATGCATATGTTGTAATGTTTGAATATGTTTGGAATTTAGATTTGTGCTTAACTTATTTATTTGTCGTGAATATATGCCTAATACATGTGCGACAACTCCTTAGCGAAAGGACTTGCCCAAAATCATGTCACGGCAAATATACGTTATATGTGACTAAGTGTGTAGACTAAGTATTTGTAGAAATGTTTGAATGAACATGGAGCTCGGATTCATACACACCATGGTTATCCGTCGTGGGTGTATGCACGTGGTATGCAGGTCAACTCCCTAGTAAAAGGATTTGGCCTAACACATGTGTAATCCTCATACATCATGTAAGGTGATATATGTAGTCTATTTGTTTGTGAAAATGTCTGAATGTGATAGTGATCACCTAGAATACTTTGTAGGAGGATCGAGATACGAATCTCGGTTACCTCAAATATGTGTATGATTTTCTACATGTACGTTACATTGTAATGTCTGTTTTATTTCATGAAGTGAATGTGTGTGAAATCTTGTTTGTGTTGTATTTCATAACATGCTTCTTTGATTGTAAGAATTGAATTACTTGTTTATTCCTGCTTTAACTATCTCATATGATTCTTGATGAGATAAAATGAAGTTGGGACTATGATTTAGTCCAGACAATCGGTAACGGGATTGAATTCCTGGCTGAGATTCCTTCGCCACGTAGGATGTTTTTGACGAACCCGAGTCGTACTTCGGTTGGCAACAGTGGTTAGGCCACGCGAAGTGCTTATGCACTTCATGTAACGCCCTGAAAATCGGGGGTCGAGCATAAACTCAACTCCCGAGTTCCAGAACATCACTTATGCAACAAAATGAATGATGATTGAATGTTGATTGAATTCGTGCATTGAACATGAGTGAGATTAAGCCAAAACAGGATATCATACTCCAGAGACAGTTAAATTTGCAAGCGGAAGACTGTGATAGATAGATAAAATATATAACCTATGATGAGTCTCCAGAGTGTGATAACATTACCAGGTTAAATAAATACAAGTGCAGTTCTAGAATATACCAAATTTGAGGAAGTGTAATGCCTCCTATCCCATGTACCATAGCCCCGTCAATACAATATCAGGTCTTCATTGACCTGCCAGAGAGATACAGATAGGAGAATTCCTCCTATCATCATAGAAGTAGTCCGGCCCTGCTTCACAAGCATCGCCACCACCTGAAACTCAACAAATCTGGTTGGTGTGTACAACACCGTCCCGTAACGTGGAAGTGAGTGATCAACTCAGTGGAACAGTAAAGCATAAGTTAACATGTTATCAAATCAATCAAGCAGTAATGATAAAGCAGTACAAATCAAGCATTTCTAACTACTCTTGTTAAATGCAAAAATGATATGACATGATGCTGTATGCCCTTGCCAAACCACCCTCAAGCGACATCATCTTACGTTCGCGAATGCTTACTCCCTCAGTGCGCCACATCTACAAAGCACATGCGGTGCGATGATGCTCATGATTACCAAGTTTTTATTAGTCCATTTCAAACAGCAGTATTGGGAAACTAAGGTACCTCCCTTGTATCATTCCCAAACATGATCCATTCTAGGGTCGTCAATCCTAGTTATTCTCATACGATGTTATGGTTTGAGAAACGTAGTGAAGGCATCGCAAAGGGCTCATCACCCGTCAGCGCGGATACAGATCTCACCGTATGCGGCTCAATTGCTGGCCGTCAGCTCGAGTACAGGTCTCACCGTACTCGGCTCAATCACTAGCCGTCAGCTCAAGTACAGGTCTCACCGTACTCGGCTCAACTCACACTCTAGTTGCTGTGAAAGACTCGTGGCCAATCACAGACCCTTGGAGTGTACTCGATGATACCACGGAGGACTCGTCGCCCGTCAGCACGAGCACAGATCTCACCGTACTCGGCTCTCGCCGAGGTATCGACAGCTCGAATACAGTGTCCTATACCACCATATTCGGCTCACGAGTTGATTGCGCAATGGTCACTACGGGGAGGCACATGGCCCCAGCGTAGGCCGACAGCTCGACCACGGTGTCCCATACCACCATGCCCGGCTCATGCGACTTAGCGGATCTAGGTACCATGGTTAAACGGGGATCGCCACTGGTAAGTTTGGTACCCTAGGTTCAAGCAGTAGCGACCAAACAGGGTGAACACACATAAGGCAGATCGGGTTACTTGACGAGCTCGACTAGCACGATCGCCCGTTGAGCTGCACGACATGAAGTGCATAAACAACTTCGTGTGGCCTAGCCACTGCCGACAGGCAACGCACGACTCGAGTTCGTCGAACACATCCCACGTGGCAGATGAATCTCAGCCACGAGTTCAATCCCGTTACCGATTGCCTGGACTATAATCATAGCCCCAAACACAATCAATTACAGAGATATAAAGCAGTAATAGATCAGGATTCAAATCATACAATCAGTCTGGTATTATCCGTTTAGGGCTGCCAGGGCTGTTGCACGCACTCGTTGCTCCGCTCCCCCATCACCCATGACGGATCATACAACATAAATATAAATTTAAACATATGCATTACATAGTTAAAATCATAAAACAGCTGAGCATGTTATGAAGCACAACACAAGCATGAGTTTGTACATGTTCAAATCCTAATCACACAACTATCAAAGGAGATCATACACATAGTGAAAAGAGGTTGAGAATCATATCTCAACACCCTTATATATTACAATTTGCCAACTACTACACATTCAGACATTTCAAGAAACACTTAAACAAACATACATCAACATACATGACATATGTCGATCACATAGGCATTAGGCCAAATCCTTTCGCTAGGGAGTTGCCCCAAACATAACACGCGTACACCCACGACGGATAGTCATGGCAAGCAGGAATCCAAGTTCCATATCCATTCAGTCATTTCCACAAACACTTGGGCCACACATTTTAGCATATATAGTGTATACTGGCCGTGGCGTGATTTAGGGCAAATCCTTTCGTCAAAGGGATATCGCCATTACAACAATCATATATCCATGACAATTAGTCATGGCGAGCACGAATGAGAATGCTATACTCATTCAGCCATTTTCACAAACACTTAGAATACACTATTCCAACATACCTAGTGTATGTTAGCAAACATGTATTAGGGCTATTCTTTCGCTAAGCGGTTATTTTATCCGCGTATACCATATTCATACAACAATTAATCATGACAATTATATTTCCAAAATCCGCACGTATGCGGAATTTCTAAAATACGCAATTTCAACATACATGACATTTACACATGAACATGTATTTTTGCGATTCTTTTCGCCAAACTAACATTTTATCCACACATGATATAATCAAACATTAAATAAACATGTCAAACATTTTCCCAAGAAAAATACGTATACGGTATCTATACGTATATCTAGAGTATGTGAAAATCCATATTCTTTATCGCTAATCGAAACAGGAAACGGAAAGCACTTTGTACATGTGCATTTGCATACAGATCATGAATCTATCATTATCTGACATTGAAAGCGTTGAAAAACGTAACTTATACGCTTAAAGTCCTCACCTTTTGTCGTAGAATCGTAACGGAGTTGATAGGTTCGCTAAGCTTCCGTATACGGCAACTAGGCGACCTAGAGAAGGAAATAGGTTAGCTATTTCATAACCTACAACTATCAAATCCCCCAAACAGGTTAGGGTTAGGGTTTCTTACCTAGAAACGGGGCTGGAATCGCCGGAAAAGCGATGAGAACGAGATGGTGCAGCCCGTGTGGTGGCAGGGAACGACGGCAGGGAGTTTCTCCCACTTCTCCCTCACTTTCTCTCTCTTTTCCCTCTCTCAAATCCAAATTCGTATGGCTGGAATGGGAGAGGGTTTAAGGTCCTTATATAGCCTCAAAACTCACCGAAATAGACTCCTGTTCAAAGGTTACTGCTAATATAGGTATTCCGTCACTTTCCAAGCTCAAAAGGGGTGTTCTGGTAGCCCTCATTGAGCCAAACGTCAGACTTAAGCTCACCACACATGGATCTATGAGGGATTACGTTTTCGACTCGATCGGATTTCCAGATCGCACGTGGCGGACCACTTTCAGTTCAACGGTCAGTGGGCCACGATCCGAAATTCCAAGTACATATAAATGTTCCTGAAATTTTTCTTAATCCGAGGGTGTAATTTGGTCTGATTCTGACGGTCAGGTTGCTTAATACTGATGCACAAGCGAATGGTGCCAGATCACTATTCCAGATATTTATTTTGGAAAGGGAATAGTGTTTTTCACACTCCCTCGCTCCGGATCGAAATAAATGACCGTGGGACATCGGTCGGAGCTGATTTTTGAGATGATTGTCAAGCCCAGTGGGGCGGTCCTGGTTCCTTAGCTTCGTGTTAATCGGACTCCCGATGTGCGATCTAGACCTCATACGAAGTTTCGTTTCATTCCCGAGAGCAGACGGGAAATGAGTTTGGTTCTAAACTTTAGGGTAACCTAGAGTCACTGATTTTGCAAGTTTTGGGTCTTGCAGATCGTATTTAAAGCGATCCCAACGGATTTCATGGCTAATCGAGTTTGCACTTAGTTAACTTTGTTAAATTTCTAAAGGATTTAATCCTAATTGTTTTCTGGTTGAGATGGTACTTAGGCCTTTGTAGTTTGTATATAAAGTGATCCAAGTTTTACTACTTAGCTAGTTTAAGATAGTGTCTAGGGCGAAAGTGCTTTGAAAAATTGAAAGCACAAGGTAGTGAAGGGTGGGATTTGTGAAGGAAATGGGTTAAGGAGCGATTTTTGACTGTGGGATTTAGTTTTGACAAGTTGGTAAGGTCTTAGGATCGACCCAATGCCTAAGGACGTCTAATCCCAGGTTGGCAAAAATCCGGGATGTTACACTTCATGTCGTTCAGCTGGTTATGCGCTCGTGCTAGTCGAGCTCGTCAAGTAACCCGATCTGTCTAATGTATGTTCACCATGTTCGGACGCTACTGCTTGAACCTAAGGTACCAAACTTACCAGTATAACCCCGTTAACCTTGGTACCTCGATCCGCTAAGACTCATGAGCCGGACATGGTGGTATGGGACACCGTGGTCGAGCTGTCGGCCTATGTTGGGGCCACAAGCCTCCCCGTAGTGACCAGTGAGCAACCCAGACTCATGAGCCGAATATGGTGGTATGGGACACTGTATTCGAGCTGTCGGCCTACACTGATAAGGTGATGGGGGAGCGGTGCAACGAGTGCATGTAACAGCCCTGACAGCCCTTTGTAGTGACCTCGAGCATACTCTGAATCTACGGAGAGGGGACAAGCCTTCCCGTAGTAAACAGAGTATAAACTAGGCCTGTATTGATAAGGTGATGGGGGAGCGGTGCAACGAGTGCGTGCAATAGCCCTGACAACCCTTTACAGCGACCTAGAACCACATCATCGTATGAGATTATCTAGGACTGATTCCCTAGAATGGATCATTGTTTGGGAATGATATAAGGGAGGTACCTTAGTTTCCCAATACTGTTGTATGAAAAAGACTAATAACAACTCGGTAATCATGCTCATAACATAACACTGCATGTGCCTGACGTTGTGGAGCACTGAGGGATGAACGCATGCCGTGGACGTAAGATGGTGTTGCACAAGGGAGGTTTGGCGAGGGCATGCATCATGACTGCATTTTATACTTGCATTAATAAGAGTATTTAGGAGTGTTTGATTATACTGCTTTATCATTACTACTTGACTGAATTGATAATATGTTAACCTATGCTTTATTGTTCCACTGAGTTAACTACTCACTCCCACGTTACGGGACGATGTTCTGGACACCCACCAGACTTTATCTTAGATACAGGTATCGACGAGACACAGGAGGCTGAGCCTGATTACTATGATGATCAGGATGAGTTCTCCTACATGCAGTTCTCTGGAGGCTTCGCTTAGGCCATTCAGATGACAGGACTACAGGGTTTACCATTATAGTTGTACCACTTTTTTGGCATTTTGATTTTGAAACTAATACATGTATATGGTGACTCAGTAAGGTGTTCATACTCTGGAGACCGATTGTGACCGTTTCTGGCTTTATATACATTTATATACATCTTTCAGTCTTCCGCTTGTGTTTTATAACTTGATCTGGAGTATGAATTACTGTTTGGTATAATCCTACTCATGATTAATGCACTAACACAGATAACATTCAATCATAAGCATTTATGTTACATAAGTGATGTTTTGGAACTCGGGTGTTGAGTTGCTACTCGACCCCCGATTTTCAGGGCGTTACAGTGCAACTCTAAAAGTCCAACGAATGACAAGTTTTACTTAAATTAAAACTTACTAAAATTAGTAAAAATGAAAATAAAATGAGATTTCAACCATCGATCTGATGGTATTTCGTAAATTTGGGCTTGGGTGGCTAAAGTAGCTCGTCCTACCTTAAAATCATATATGGTACGTCCATAGCTCATTCTAGTTTGTGGGATACGTCCATTTTAAGTTCTAACAGTCCGGATCACCTCTGCTTCTGATCGAGCCTTTTCTGATCCATTTTGGCTATGAAAGTGTCCACAACCCACTCTACGTCAAAATCACATGGGTTCAATAATTTAATTATAAGTTAGAATCATAAGAAATACAAAGAGGGGCCATCAATTAGATATTTCAGTTGATGATTGTGTTGGGCATGAAAGTATACACAAAATCCGAAGAATTGCTCTATTTCTATTAATAGTTCATTTCTTCTTCTACAGGTTTTGTCCACCTCATGATCACCATAGACTTTGTTCTTCAACATCGCATCTACGTTTATGGATTGGATGATGAGCTGCTCTGATCTTACACATGTGTGCCTCGATTACACGTGTGAGGTGAGCGAACATCGAAAGGGTACTCCGCCTATTGCAATTAGGCATTCTACCCGCATCCATGTGCAAGTCATTGTTGAAAACCATTCCCATACGTTAGCCATCTCATCATTTCAGGTGTGGACCCGACAAAACTAGTAAGTGGCTGTTCTTGTACGTCGAATGGACTGCTCAATGGGTTAAAATCCTCTGTTAGTTTTGCACCATTTATAAAATGGTGGTGAATCTTCAACTGTACACTTGGCAATATATAGTCGTATGGCAATCCAGACCGTCCAAATTGCTGGGCTAACTATGACATGGATCATAACTAGAAAATTGAACTAATTAAGATGATTATATTGGACCACTCACTCTTTACATTTAACCGTGAGTTAGATAGCCATTTATTGGATGATTAGGATTGCTTGATCAAATGTGATTTTAGAGATATGCTCTAACCACAAGGGGACCCACAATTTCAATGGTCTACATCAGTGCCACGTGTGATGAGGATGAATCACCAGCATATTTTCAAAATGGTGCTAAACCAGTATAGTTCCAGTCCTTCATCAAGATGGGAGACAAAACTTTTGCATGTATACTAATGCTCATGGCTTAATCTAAAAGCGGTTTTGTTTTCTTTTCCCAGATACAAATGAAGTTCCTGGAAGCTCATTAGTCATTGGGATTTAATCACTGCTTTTTATCCCAAAATTCCTCACAAAGTTGGATTTCACCTAATAATGCCTGTACAAACTTAAATGTTAGGAAAGCGTGCATCATGCACTTGTTTCTTTGGAAAGTGGTAAAGTAAAGAATTCTGGGCCCACATGATATTTTTATGATATTCCGTCCAATAAATGTAATTCATCATGCTGTCTAAAAAAATCAAAATTTTGGTCAATCTAAATATAAGATGAGTTATGTCATAATAAAAAATAAAAAAACAAAAAAACACACACTACTTAAAAATATCAAAATGAACATATAGCTCATATGAGATTCAATGAGAAAGCTTTTTGCTCCATTTGATTATTAGGGTTTGGTGCTTATGTTAGATAGGCTGCATTTCGTATATACATATCATGTGGACTCTAAATTATTTTGACTTTATTACTTTCTAAAGAAAATATATAAGAGTACTTCAATAATCTCCCTCCTCAAGGAGCACTACCTATGTATTTTTATTTGTGGAGGAATCTGTTGGTAAATTTGGAATTTACTACGATATTTATTATTATTATTATTTTTGTAAAAGTTTGCTAATCATTTCAAGATTAGATATTTTGAAAATCTATTTTATACTTGGGAGTATTGTTATCGGGTGGAGTTCGAGTCTAGTCCTAGAGTTCCAGGACAAGTTAATTGGGTTCTGGTCTTGCCAATTTTGGGTTTCTCGTATGAAGACTTGAACCTAGATCCAATCATGTTCCAAAACTAACCTTGGTTTCAAGTTTACTTAGGTCAAATAAAAGCATTCACAAAGTTGGCCCAACTTTTACGGATGGATTAGATTGCACAAGTGTGCCACTTTGATACATTTACGTGTAAATGGCTATCTTAAATACACGTGGCTTAAAAAATCTTATTTGGCTGCTGGAATAAAACACACACATATACAAACCCACGGTTCTTAAATGGCAGGGTTAATCCATCATCAATATGAACCTTTCATTCCTGCATACAACTAGGAGCAAGCCATGGTCTAGAAATCGTACCACTTTGATGATCGTAAGCATCCAATATCATGGGAAAAAATAGCAAAGATTGAGCATAGAAATAAAATTGCTCCAATCATCATTTTGAAACATCTAATAGATAAATCCCACTATGTTTTGCTTATGCTTCCAAAGTAGCACCTTGTGTTAATGATTCTAAATTGATGCAGGGATGAACGTGATGAGGATAACTACTCCGAATCCACGGAGCTCCTCTGGACTCCTCACAGAGACCTCTCGAATCCACGACGAAAGAAAGCAGAAAAAATAGAAATAAATTCTAAGAAATTCAAAATTGATTAATTGATTGATAAAAACGAGTTCACAACCCTTTAAATAGGGATACCAAGCAATGAGAAAGAAATCAGAATCAAACTACAACTTAAACTCCTAGAATTCGCGACTTACTATAAATAGTAAACTTACTATTTATAGACGGTCGTGATGTCTACTAGTGCGCAAGGTTTTAAGCCAAAAATAGTAAGTGTCCTATTTGGCTTCACCAAACCGTTCTCCTAATTATTCTAAGCTCTTTTCACGTTGGGCGCAACTCCTAAAGCCCGACGGATGAAGAGTTATAATCAAACTAAAACTTATTATTTATAGTAAAAATGAAATTAAAGCAGGGAAACGACCGTCGATCCAGGGGTTTTTCGCAATTCCAGGCATCATAACCCCGCGTAGCAGGGTTGGTTGGCTAAAGTAGCTCGTTCTACCCCAAAATCATATATTTTACATCAGATAACTCATTCCGGATTGCGAGATACGTCCAATCTAAGGTCCGACGGTCCGGATCACTTCTCTCGTTGACCGGGCCTTTTCTAATCCATCTTGGCCATGAAACTATCCGCGACCCGCTCTACATCATAAACTTGTGAAAAAATTAGCCTCACTCAAGAGGGTTTGGATCATTCAATCGGATTGATCAGATTTTTGCACAATTGGTTACTCCTGTTAGCATTATTGAATGAATCATTGTGATAAATGTTTGGACATCCCACATGTCCTTCAATAGGTTTGGGGACATTGCTAAGGTTCCCTAAGCAAAACACACACGTAAGGTTGAGTTCTATGGGCCCATTGTGATGTTTGTTGGACATCCACCCTACCAAGTGCTTTTAAATGTTTTAGGGATGATTTCACATTATTTTAAATAGTGGGTCCACCTAAATTCTAAATATGACTATTTTTTAGATATTCCATAACATAGAGGGACCCACCAAATTGTGCATTTGGTGGGTCCCACATAACTCAACATCATGGGAAGCTCAATAAAATTAACCTTATAGCACATTTTTCCATACATGTATATGCATGATTTACTCTTGCTCCAGTGGTAGACTCTCAGGAGTTTCAACACCCGATAAGGGTTCAAGTATCCATGGGTGGTAAAATCCCACCGCCGCGTCAGTGTGTTGGGGTGTGAAAAAAGAATCCTAGGACATTTAAATTGAGATGGGGGTGTGAAAAAAGATTCCTAGGACATTTAAATTGAGATTTATCAAGAATCCTAGGACATTTAAATTGAGATTCATCGATTAGCTATTTCAAGATAATAATTGGACTTATTTAATTTCTTCAACTAATCTTAACCAGTCATTTTCATACTATTGATTAGGATCACCCAATTTGCATGATTTTTGCACCAATAGAAGGAATTTTGCTCATCAAATGTTAATAGTTGATTGAAATTGTACAAACCATCGACTTCAATCATCAAGGTCATCCAACCACTATCTGGTTTTCATCGATCAATGCGATTTTTGAGGCATGTCCAATCAATGGTAGGGCTCAACAGATGATCTGTCTCCCACTCTTGATACTACCATAGATGCAATCGATAGCTCTGGAAGCTTATCCGAACCCTAATTTAGAAAAGCTGGAAAAAGGTTGATTTCTTTAGATTAACAGGGAGGATTGAACCCCATTCTCCCTATACAATATGTTGGGGAAAAATATGACGAGTCTAGAGACCCGGGTATGGAATAGACCAACTCTGCTGACACTGCCCGAGGATCCGAAATAACCGGTCCGACTGAGGTAAGGCATCAAAACCCAAGGGAGAGACTTGACTCGGATTGTGGAAAATAAATTCCGACCGAGAGATATAGAGTCAAGAGTTATGGGCCGAATATATAAGACTCATGAAGTTATCTCGGATAACGAGCCAACAACGTCTAAAGGGATAAATTAAGGTTCAAAGGCTAGAAATCGCTCGATCGATCATAAAACCGACTCATATTAAGTTGGTTATAATGTCGGTTATCGGAATAAAAAAGAGTACCGGTTATGAGTCGACTCTATTCCAGCCGATGGAAGATAAAAAGCCTTGTCCTTGCAGCCAGCCATGACTCATCTATTACTGGAGTTGGTCAAGGCCGAGCCAAGCAAGGAAAAGACGGTGTAAGTATGAATACTATCCCAAAAATTTTGTGAAAGGATTCCCGACCCCGAAAATCTTGGGATTGGGAATCATCCGTAAACGGATTACAACCAAATCAAATCTCCTAAGCTTGAGGAGAGAATCTTTGTACGGAAGGACTCTTCACTCCTATATAAAAGGAAGATATCTCTAAGATCAAAGGTACGCAGAAAATACCTCAAAATCTCATCCTTTCAGGCCCAGTCACTGACTTAAGCATCGGAGGTTCCCCGGCTTTAGCCAGGTTCCCATTTTTTCATCTTTCTTGTGCAAGTGACGACCGGAGGAGGGGCATCAAGTTTTTTGCATCAACACAATATATCAATGTTCATTAAAAAAAATGGTTTTGTCTCATCTTGGTCTGACCAAAAATAAAAGGAAAAGGCTCGTACCACACAGAGCTGCCTTTTCAAGCACCCACGTGAACGATAGCTTGATTTTGACGTGGTTCATTTCATCTAAAGTTAGAAAATAATGTTATGAATTGGGCCCCACAATCCACTACTTTGTATGGTGAGCCATGGTCCTGTTGCATGTAACGACAACTTGTGTTTATGTCACTCCAAACACGCAAGCCATGAGGAGAGGAAAATAAGGGCATCCGGATTCCAATGATTGTCTGCCACCATTTAATATTTGATGGTGACTCCTAGTCCCATTAAGATCCGGACTGTCCAAATATCGGACGCTGCCAGCCTCGGCTCTCAATCCTATCCTTAGGATTTGGAGCACGCACTATATACTTTTTATTGGCCATCTATGTTGGAAACAGACCGATCAAACAGAAACGAATGAATAAAAAAACATAATAGATTTACATGATTTCGCATTGTGGTTACTCCTACGGAAATCAAGTCACCTCAAAATATAAATAAAGATTACAACTTTAAAATTTTCTATTCCTTGAAAATTCAAAATGTTTCCCTTATAAAACCCTAATTCAACTCCATAAAAAATATTTATAATCCATAAAAAATTTTTAAAAAATAAAAAAATGAAAAAGAAGGTAAAATACACTATTAGATTAGTTCATATCTTTGAATTGATCTCATACAATTCCTATGTAGGAGCACACAACTGGATGGTGGAACAACCATACATGAGTGCTAATTAAGCAATGAACTACCAAAGTGATCGATGCAGGGATAAACATGATGAGGTCGATCACTGTCTTCCTAAAGGGGATAATTACTTTGAATTCGCGAAGCTTCTTCGGACTCCTCGTGGAAATTCCTTAAATCTACTAGGAAAAATAAAAAAGAATATAGTTATGGAAAAGAATAAAAATAAATTTTAATAAATTTAAAAATAAATAGATTGACGATAAAAATAATTTACAAACAATTAAATAATGATACCAAACTTAGGAAGAAGTTTCAAAATCAAACTTCAACTCAAACTCCCTATAAAAACGTAAATTACAATAAATAGTAAACTTAATATTTATAGATGGTCATAATTTCTACTATACTTCATGGTTTTCGGCCAAAAACAGTAAGCATCCAATTTAGCCTAACCACATTATTCTCTTACATTTTCTAAGCCCTTTTCATGTTAGGCACAATGCTCAAAGTATAAATAATAAAAATGAAATTAAAATAAACTTTCTACCGTCAATTGATGGAATCCGTAAATTCAGCATGCCTGGTTTCATGGTTCCGACAGTTTCTGATCACTTTCACCTTCAATCATGCCTTCTCTAGTCTTTCCTGGACATGAAAGTGTCTAGTCCATCTGGGACACGAAAGTATCCCAGACACGCTCTACACCACGTAGGCATCTAGGCCCTGATCCAAAGGTTTCCCAAGCTACGCGTGCATGCAAGCAAATGCTCGGCAAGATGTGCAAGATCTGAGTGGTCCATGGGGTGTCAGAGAACGCCTAGGTTTTCCAGTCATACAATTGTTTCCCAAGACGAGGAAATCGGACTGCGTACTGAGTTTCTCAGTATCTTTTTATCATTATACTGAGAAAATTCTGTTGGGCTCACTGTGAACTCATGTTGTTTCTCCAGGCTATCCATTCTCTTTTCGATCTCATTTTAGAGGTTGAGCCCAAAATTGAAACATATCCAAAGCTCAAGTGGGCCATGCGACCGGAAACAGTGGAAATAATGATTTCCGCTGTTGAAACCATCTCAGGGCCCACTGTGACATTTATTTGTCATCCGACCTATTCATAATATCAAAAGGACATGGTTGAAAGGAAAATACAAATGTCAACTTGATCCAAAACTTGTCGACCCAAGGAATTTTTCAATGGTAAATGTTCAATTCACACTGTTTCTTATGGTGCATGTGGTCCATTTGAGCTTTTTACATACTTGTTTTTTAGTACAATAGACTAAAATTAAATTATAAAATGAATGGGCGGAGTGGACCAACTAAATATGTCATGGTGGGTCCTTCATAGTTTACTCAGCACGCTCATGTTACTGAGTTACTCAGTACACTATCTGCTTCCAAGACCGAGGATGCGGATAAGTTACTGACAAGTTGAGCAGGAGACTCACTATGAAGTAATACCAAGTTCTGTGAGCCCCATCATGATGTATATGTTGTATCTACACCGTCCATTCATTTTTTGAGATTATTTTAGGACATGAGGAAAAGAATGAGGCAGATCTAAAGCTACAGTGGACCTCACCACAGAAAACACGTTGAAACCATCCTAATGTCCACTGTGATGTTTATTTGAAATCCAACCTGTTTATAAGTTAACACAGTCATTTCAGCTTGATCGAAAACTTTTGTGGCCCTTAAAAGTTTTCAATGGTGAGTGTCTATCCACTATTTTATGTGGTGGGGTCAACTCAAGCTTTGGATCTGATTCATGCTTTGGCTCTTGCCCTAAAATGATCTCTACAAATGGATGGACAATATGACTACAATACATACATCGTAGTCTCGCTACTCAACCTGTCAGTGGCTAATCCGCGTCCGAAGACCCATGCCTGGGGCCGGAAAAATAAACACATTTTTTACTCGTGTGGTATTTGGTCCACAGGTATGGCTCGGAAATGTCCTCTCGAGTCTCTCCCAATAGAGAAGATACCAAATGAGAAGATACCGTGCAGCCAGTGGAACCGGAATATTATGGTACGACCATATCTCCATATTACACGTGGAAGGGATATCTTTCAATCAGGATTGTCCATCTAATGGGACCCATTATGAATGTAAGTTGATTCAAGATACGCATGAAATGGATGATCCTAGCCATCTAAACAGTGGCCTTCAAATGCACGGTTGGGAAGGAAACAGTTAATGGGCAATATTAAGTGCTAGAAAGTGAGGATAGGCAATGACAAGGGTCCTCTTCTCAGTATGATGAGTCATCACAATGGATGGTCCATGGTTGAAAATAAATCACAATGAATGGACCATCCCAGGCATATAGACGGAAGGCATCAAATGGACGGATAAGATGAAATGCATTCAATGGGAGAAATCGATGACGAGGAACGTCCCTTTGGTGCACTTTTAATCAAGACCATCCACGAACTAGCCGTACTATAATGGATTGTCAAGATTTACCCATCCACCTGCCACATGCCTGCGACTGGACCATGAACCAACGTCTTTTGATGATCCAGCGCAGAAAGCACTTCGAGAAGCCATGGAACACATTGCGATTTTAAAATTGAGTGTTTTTGTATCCGTCGCAACGTAGGTTCCATCTTATGCCGACACCCGGTGGGGTCCACATACTGACATGATATTTGAACCGTTCATATTCTCACCAATAAGTACTATCGTAATCACGCTTCACTGTTAATTCTAATCTTATTTTTATAAGGTGCCAGCTACTGAAAATACTCTTTTCATTGTTCTGAGTTCATATACAGACAGCAATGTCCAAAATCAACTGTAAACTCGTCTGGCAAGTGAGCATCTGCCCCAGTTGGGAGGCTGAGCTCCAATAGCATCAAAATGCACTATCTGATATATTAAAAAGTGGGACACGGATTGCTAGGTGGAAATTGATGGGCTACATGCAGCTGTTAGGTGAGTAGGCACTCCAACAGCTCCAACAACAGGCATGTTGCTCATTCAAATCCTACTTGAATAAGTCATGAGAGATATCATAGTGACCCAATCGCCTATAAATCCACCTGCAAATAGAATAGACACAGATTGCATGGAGACCTCAACAACCCCTAGCTGGTATCGGGATGTAGTGGATTTGATTGGCCATGCTACTATCAAAGATAAGGTCAAACAAAGAATGTCTTAAAGTTGTTAGGTTGAGTATGTATTCATCTACGCCCACTAGGCAATCCAACCCCTAAAAGAACAATGGAGGATTGTATGGTGACCTCAACGCCACATAGCTCAGTGGTATTGGAATGTGGCGGGATTTGATTGGCCATATGTTTAAGTATCTTTGAAGGTTATTAAGTCAAATAGGTGTTCAATTGTGCCCTCTCATAGAGAGACTAGTCTAATCAAATCCCGCCACATCCCAACATCACTGGAGAGCTATGCAGTGTTGGGTCACCGAGCAATCTGAGCCCTAAAAGAGGTTGAACCCACTCGTTGAAAAGTGAACGGTGACCTTGCTGCCAGGGACAATATTGTGGGGTCCACCATGATGTATTTCTTTTATATTCATGTCGTCCATCCATCTCAGTTTAGGAAATGAGACCAAAAATGAAGCCAACCCAAAGCTCAATTAGACCACATTTCAAGTTGAAACCTTTCTAGGGCCCACCATTATTTTTGTTTGCCATCCAACTTGTTCATCAGGTCACACAACCTGGATTAAGGGAAATCACAAATATCATCTTGATTCCAATTTTTTTGTAGCCCCCAATCAATTTTTAGTGGTGGGCATTAATTACTACTAGTTCATGGGCATGGTTCGCTTGACCATTATATATATATATATATATATATATATATTTCATTTTTAGGCTCATACCTTAAAAAGATTGGGCCAAAAAAGAGATGGACTAAGTGGATGAAATACATACATCAAGGTAGGCCCATAGCGCTTATCACAAAATATATCCCTGGTGGCAAGGTCACCAGGCAATCTACTTCCTAATCCTTCTCGATTTTCACCTGGTGCAGTGCCCCAATAACACAGTAATTTATGGTGGTGACACAGAGGAGGACGTGAGGTCGAATCCATGAGGAAAGAAAGCAGAAAATAAAAATAAATTCTAATAAATTCGAAATTGATTAATGAATGAATAAAAATGAGTTCACAATCCTTTAAATACGGGTACCAAGTAATGGGAAAGAAATCAAAATCAAACTACAACTAAAACTCCTAGAATTCGCGACTTAGTATAAATAGTAAACTTACTATTTATAGATGGTCGTGATGTCTACTAGTGCGAAAGGTTTTCGGCCAAAATTAGTAAGTGTCTTATTTGTCTTCACCAAACCGTTCTCCTAATTATTCTAAGCTCTTTTCACGTTGTGCGCAACTCCTAAAGCCCGACGGATGAAGAGTTATAATCAAACTAAAACTTACTATTTATAGTAAAAAACGAAATTAAAACAGGGAAATGACCATCAATCCAGAGGTTTTTTGCAATTTCGGGCGTCGCAACCCAGCATAACAGGGTTGGTTGGCTAAAGTAGCTCGTTCTACCCCAAAATCATATATTTTATGTCAGATAACTCATTCCGGATTGCGAGATACACTCGATCTGAGGTTCGACAGTCCGGATCACTTCTGTTGTCGACTGGGCCTTTTCTGATCCATCTTGGCCATGAAACTGTCCGTGACCTGCTCTACATCAGTTCCCTCCACTTCAAAAGAACTCGTCCTCGAGTTCTCATCCTGCGCTAGTTCATGATACTCGGTCAGGTCCGTGACGTTGAAAGTCCGTGAGATCGTCATATCATCTGGAAGATCAGCAACATAAGCGTTGTCATTGATCTTTCAGATGATTGGTACCGGTCCAATCTTTTTATTCTTCAACTTGTTGTAGTTTCGGTCGAAAATCGTTTCTTGCGCAGATGGACCATTACTTGATCGTCCACCTCGAACACTTTTTATCGCCGATGCTTGTCCGCTTGTTCCTTGTACTTTTCGTTCGAGGCATGTAACTTGGTTTGTACCTCCGCATGAATGCCCATGATCTTGTTAGCCATATGTTCTGCTGCAATGCTCATGCCTGGGAGCTTGGGCAGAGGGACCAAGTCTAGTGTGTGGCGAGGTACTCGTCCGTAAATAACCTTGAACGGAGATTTTTCTGTCGAGCTGTTCATCATGTTGTTGAATGCAAATTTCGCTTGAGACAAATCCAAATCCCACTGCTTCGGTTTTTCTCCTGAAATACATCGAAGAAGGTTTCCCAACGTGTGATTCACAACCTCAGTTTGATCGTCAGTCTGTGAGTGGTAGGCGCTGCTGAACTAAAGTCGTGTATTGAATCGAGTCCATAAAGTCTGCTAAAAGTGACTTATGAACTTCGTGTCACGGTTAGAAATAATAGTCTTGGAAACCCTGTGTAGCCGCACAATTTCTCTGAAGAATAGATTCGTCACGTGTATTGCATCGAGAGTCTTCTTGTATGGAATAAAGTGTGCCATCTTGGAGAAACGATCTAATACCACGAACACCGAATCCATGCCGCATTGTGTTCGTGAGAGACCAAGCATGAAGTCCATAGATAAATCCTCCGAAGGGCCGTCAGGCACGGGTAACGGGGTGTAGAGGCCCGTATTATGAGATTGCCCTTTGGAGTCTGACAGATATAACAACGTTTGACTGCCTTTCTCACATCACATATCAATTGCGGCTAGTAATACCGTTCTTCCACAAGAGATCGCGTCTTATCTCGCTCAAGGTGTCCACTGAGACCACTTCCATGTAGCTCTTGGATTATCTGCTCCCTTAACGAACTATTCAGGATGCACAGTCGATTTCCCTTGAAAAGGAACCCGTCTTGCATATGTAAGTCGCCGAGGTGACCTTCTTGACATCTAACCCATGCGTCCTTGAAGTCGTCGTCATCGACATATGTCTTTGAGGCGCTCGAACCTGACAACCTCATTACTCATAGTGACCAACAAAGTTGCACGACGACTCAGTGTAATAGTTACTTTGTTCTATTGCCCTGACTTGTGTTTTAGTACGAACGTGAATTCCTATAAAAATGAGATCCATCTAGCATGCACACGGTTAATGTTAGCTTGACTATTAATGAATTTGAGAGCTTGATGGTCTATGTAAAGTATGAATTCCTTTTGAATCAAATAATGTCACCAATGTCGCAGTGCCTGGACCACTGCGTATAACTCGATCTCATATGTAGACCACTTCTTGCGTGCATCGCTAAGTTTCTCACTATAAATGGCTACCAGCCTACCTTCTTGAGACAAAACTCACCCAATTCCGACATATGAGGCATCACATTCAACTTCAAACAGTTTATCGAAGTTGGGAAGTATAAGAACCGGGGTCGTGGATAATTTGCGCTTGATTTCGACGAAGCTCCTGTTGGCTTCGTCTGTCCATTGAAACTGACATTTCTTCATGCAATCTGTGATTTGTGATACAATGGTACTGAAAATTTTCACGAACCGACGATAGAATGTCGTCAATCCATGAAAACTTCTGTAACGCCCTGAAATTCGGGGGTCGAGTATGAACTCAACTCCCGAGTTCCAACGCATCACTTATGCAACATACACAATGATGGTTAAATGTTGTCTGAGTTAGAGCAATAAACATGAATGAGATTAAACCAAAACAGTAATTCATACTCCAGGTCAATTATATAAAGGCAAGCGGAAGACTGAAATTGTATATTTAAGGTGTGTAAAGAAACAAAATTTTATGAACACCGGAGTATGAGCACTAACTGAGTACCAAATATACATGTACGGTTTCTAAGTCAAAAATTAAAATACAACTTCATAGATAAGCCCTGAAATCCCCGCGATGCAGTCGGCCTAAGCAAAGCCGTCAGAGTACTGCATAAAGGAGAACTCATCCTGGTCCTCGTCGAAGTCGAGCTCCGGCTCCTGAACCGATGAGCCGTCTATACCTGCGACAGAGTCTGGTTGGTGTTGCAAATACCGTCCCGTAACGTGGGATTGAGTAGCTAACTCAGTGGAACAATAAAGCATAGGTTAACATGTTATCAATCCAATCAAGCAGTAATGATAAAGCAGTACAAATCAAACAAGTTTAACTACTCTTGTTAAATGCAAGAATGGAATAACATGATGATGTATGCCCTTGCCAAACCACCCTCATGCGACATCATCTTACGTTCGCGAATGCTTAACTCCCTCAGTGCTCCACATCTACTAGGCACATGCAGTGCGATGATGAACATGATTACCGAGTTATTATTATTCTATTTCAAACAGCAGTATTGGGAAACTAAGGTACCTCCCTTGTATCATTCCCAAACATGATCCATTCTAGGGTCGTCAATCCTAATTAATCTCATACGATATTATGGTTTGAGAGGCATAGCGAAGGCATCACAAAGGGCTCGTCACCCGTCAGCGCGGATACAGATCTCACCGTATGCGGCTCAATTGCTGGCCGTCAGCTCGAGTACAGGTCTCACCGTACTCGGCTCAATCACTAGCCGTCAGCTCGAGTACAGGTCTCACCGTACTCGGCTCAACTCATACTCTAGTTGCTGTGAAAGACTCGTCGCTAATCACAGACCCTTGGAGTATACTCGAAGATACTACAGAGGACTCGTCGCCCGTCAGCACGAGTACAGGTCTCACCGTACTTGGCTCTCGCCGTAAGTATCGACAGCTCGAATACAGTGTCCCATACTACCGTATTCGGCTCACGAGTTTGGGTTGCTCAATGGTCACTATGGGGAGGCACTTGGCCCCAGCATAGGCCGACAGCTCGGCCACGGTGTCCCATACCACCATGTCCGGCTCATGAGTCTTAGCGGATCGAGGTACCATGGTTAACGGGATCGCCACTGGTAAGTTTGGTACTCTAGGTTCAAGCAGTAGCGACCAAACATGGTGAACACACATTCACATATCGGTTTAATTGACGAGCCTGACTAGCTCGAGCGCACAACAAGTTGGACGATATGAAGCGCAAAAGCGCTCCGTGTGGCCAACCACTGTCGCCAACCGAAGTACGACTCGGGTTCATCAGACACATCCCTTGTGGCGACATGAATCTCAGCCATAATCTCAAGTCTGGTACCAAATGGTTGACCTATAGACATAGTCCCAACCTCAAACAATCTTCATCTATAGCATGTGGAGTAAAGCATGATAAACAAAGTAATACAAGCATGTTAACAGGCATGTCATAAGGCATGTTATAAAGCATGAAGTAAAGCATGTTGTAGAGTACTATACAAATAGGGATACAATTACATACACATCACCAGTGAGTAGTTAGAGTAAACCACCACATGGAGGGTATCCTACATGTCTCTAAGGTAGTCGGGAATTCCATATCAGCACCTATCTAAGGCACTAACACTTAAGCATTTACACTCACAAGCATTTACACAAACACTTAGAGTGCACTATTCCAACATACATGACGTATGTTAGCAAAATACGTATTAGGGCTATCCTTTCGCCAAGCGGGTATTTTATCCGTGTATACCATAATCATACAGCAAATAATCATGACAATTGCATTTCCAAAATTTACACATATGCGGTATTTCTAGAATACACAATTTCAACATACGTAGTATTTACAAGCGAACATGTATTACGGCGATTCCTTTCGCCTAACTAGTATTTTATTCATATATTATATAATCATACATTAAATAAACATGTCAAACATTTTTCCAAAAAAAATACATATACGGTATTTCTACGTATACCTAGAGTATGTGAAATTCCATATTCTACAACGTTAATCGAAACAGGAAATGGAAAGCACTTTGTACATGTGCAATTGCATGCAGATCATGAATCTATCATTATCTGACATTGAAAGCGTTGAAAACCGTAACCTATACACCTAAAGTCCTCACCTTGCCCCTTGGAATCTCAACGAATCAGCAAGGTTGGATGAGCTTCCGTATTCGGGAGTTTTCTAGCCTAAAGAGCGGAATCGGTTAGCCTTTTCACAACCTATAGCCTATACACTTCAAATCAGACCTAGGGTTAGGGTTTCTCACCTTAAAACGGAGTGGATACCGCCGGGAAAGTGCCTGGAAAGAGGCGGTGTAGGCCGTGCGATGATCGAAAGCAGCAGGAGGAAGTACTCCCACAAATCCCAAGCTTTTCTCTCCCTTTTCTCTCTCTCTCTCTAGGGTTTTATCCCAAATTCGTATGACTATGAGAGGGGCTGTTCTAAGCCCCTTTTATAGCCTAAAACCTCTCCAGAATAGACTCAGGTTCAAGAGTTACTGCTATTATAAGCAGTTCGGCACTTTTCCAGCTCAAAAGAGGGTTTCTGGTGGCCCTCCTTGAGCCAAACGCCAGACTTAAGCTCACAATTCATGGATCTACGTGGGATTACATTTTTGACTCGATCGGATTCCCAGATCACACGTGGTGGACTAGTTTCAGTTCAACGGTCAGTGGGCCACGATCTGAAATTCCAAGTACATGTAAATGTTCCTGAAATTTTTCCTGATCCGAGGGTGTAATTTGATCTGATTCTGACGGTCTGGTTGCTTAATACTGATGCACAAGCGAATGGTGCCAGATCACTATTCCAGATATTTATTTTGTAAAGAGAATAGTGTTTTTCACACTTCCTCGCTCCGGATCCAACCGAATGGCCGTGGGACATCGACTGGACCTGATTTCTGAGGTGGTTGTTAAGCCCAGTGAGGCGGTCCTAGTTCCTTAACTTCGTTTGAATCGGACTTCCGATGTGCGGTCTAGACCTAATACGAAGTTTCATTTCATTCCCGAGAGCAGCCGGGTAATGAGTTTGATCCTAAACTTTAGGGTAACCTAGAGTCAATGTTTTTGCAAGTTTTGGGTCTTGCAGATCGTATTTAAAGCGATCCCAACGGATTTCATGGCCAATCGAGTTTTGCACTTAGTTAACTTTGTTAAATTTCTAAAGGATTTAATCCTAATTGATTTTTGGTCGAGATGGTACTCGAGCCAAAATACGGAAATTTACGGGTCGTTACAACTTCACACTTCGTGAATATTTGTGGTAACCGGCCATTCTCTGATTGCCTTCACCTTTTCCTCATCCACCCTATTGTCCGTGGATGTTACAACAAAACCCAGAAACAATAGGCTATCAATCATGAAGCTGCATTTTTAAAATTGAGATGCAATTTATTTTAGTGAGCACTTGAAGGACCTTCTCGATGTGTTCCATATGGGTGGTTTCGTCTTGACTGTATATCAAAATATCATCGAAATAAACCACAATGAACCGCCCAATGAAAGGTTTTAGAACATGGTTTATCAATCTCATAAATGTGCTAGGCGTTCGAAAGACCGAAGAGCATGACCATCCATTCGTATAATCTTTCCTTGGTCTTAAAGGCCGTTTTCCACTCATCACATAGCTGTATTCGAATCTGCTGGCAGTCGTTCCTTAAATCCAATTTAGGGAATATTTTTGCACCCTCTAGTATGTCTAGCATATCGTCCAACCTGTATTTTTACGCCAATTCCCATCTTTCTTTGGAGTTAATAGAGCTGGTACAGTACATGGACTCATGCTTTCTCGAATAAGACCCTTACGAATCAACTCCTCTACTTGTCCCTGCAGAATCTTGCACTCATTCGGACTCATTCGATAATGAGGATGATTAGGTAAACTGGACCCAGGAACAAAGTCGATATGGAGTTGGATATCCTGCATGGGGGGTAACCCATCGGGAAGGTCATCGGGCCAGATTTCTTTAAATTCATGTAGCAGGGGCCTTAGTCTTTCAGGGATGATGGTAAGCTCGACTTCTTTTCCTTTTACAATTAATGCATAAGTCTGTCCTGTTTCTTTGAATTCTTCCACAAAGTCCCGTATGGTTAAGAGAAAACGGCCCTCCACTTTAGAAGTTTCAGGTGGTCCCTCTGGATCCATAGGGGCCAATATGGTCTTTCGGCCGTCCTTGATGAAGATATATATGTTATCTCGCCCTTTATGAGTGGTGTCATGGTTAGATTGTCAGGGCCTACCGAGTAGTATGTGACATGTTTTCATGTCAATCACATCGCATACTACTTCATCTTTATAATGTTTGTCAATTGAAAAGGATATGGTGCACTGTTCAGTTACCTTTGTTTCGCTGACCTTCTTGTTCCAACCGATTGTATATGGAGAGGGATGATGCTCCATTTTTAATTACAATTTTTCCACCATGACCTTGGAGACGATGTTCTCGTTGCTCCCACTGTCAATGATCACATCACAAACCTTTCGATTCACCGTACACCTAGTGCGGAAGATGTTGTGCCGTTGTGGATGAACTTATTTTCTTGGCGCATATAATAGTCGCCTCACGACGAGCGATTCGCCGTGATCTTGCTGAACCTAACTTAAATCATCTGCCTCATCTTCGGTGGTATGATCCTATTCTTCAATATCTGGATCTTCATCAACGTTATCAGTACTACCATCATTGATGGCGAGGTTTGCCACTTTTCACTAGGGACAAGTATTTGATAGGTGGCCTGGTTGGCCACAACGATAACAGTTGTTGGGCCTTGGCCGAGCATAGGGGTTCGAGATTCTACTTGGACCGGCAGCAGTCGATACGCCCCTTTGGGGTCTAGCTTGCCCGCTTCTCTGTTCTCGGTTCTCAGATGTAAGAGGTTGAGTGTGTGCTCCTACGGGCTCCTTCCCCTTGGGCTGTGCAGTTCCCTGGGACGGACCTGCCATAGGGATCCTTGCAGTAGGATAGGTTCGTGTGTTAGGACGTTCAAGTTGTGCTTTTGCCCGAGTAGCCAACTTGATCGAATCATTCATCGTCCAGACGGACTGCATCTGGACCCGATCCTGGATAGTCATACGCAATCCACCATTGAACCGGGCGACTAGTTGTAATTCAATCTCAACCAAATCGTTACGCGCCGCCAAGCGGTAAAATTCTTCTGTGTATTCTCTCACTAACCGACTACTCTATCGACAATTTTGGTATTATTGGAATTATACCTGATCGTAATCCTAGGGAGGGATCGAGCACGTAGTAGCTGCTTCATCCGTTGCCAGGTGCGGATTGGTGTTTTCATCTGCCTGGTTCGCACGAGTTACAGTTGTTCCCACCAAGTTGAAGCTCCTCCTTTCAACTTGTAGGCCACAAGCTTGACCTTCTTTGCTTCAGAGATTTCCATATAGTCAAAAAATTGCTCAACTTCAAAAAGTGAATCGAGAAAATCCCCAATGTGTAGTTGGCCATTGAAGCTAGGAATATCAACCCACATCTTAAATTCTCGATCCGTTTGATCTACTCGATTGCCGCCATGTCTGGGGTGTTGGAAGATTATGTCATCGATTTCCTCCTCACTAAAGCCCCCTTCCTCAGGAATGACCCTTGGATGCAATGTCGGTATTATCCTGCGATCAGGGCGATTACGAGTTTTAGCAATTGGCGGTGGAGGATTACCACTAGGAACATGGAGTTACCTTAGGTTTTCTGCCAAGAAATCTGTTATGCAGTCGATGGAAGCCTGCAGCCCTTGCATGGCTTACCGATTCTCTTGTTGCGCTACTTCGAAAGCTGTCGTCGTTAAAGGTAAATGTTACGCCCCGAACTCAGAAACCGGGCTCACAAACTTCCTGATCGCCGAATCCAGTGCAACAGCCTCCATAGTACCCCATTCTTGGCTCCCGGTACCCATAAGCTAGGTTCCGATCCTGGGATGCTATAAGGAGGATTTCTAATTATCAATTTGAATTGTAATGAGCATAACCAAAAGCGTAACTCACGAACAGTAACCACAAGAATACCATCACAAAATTCACTATGATCAAAAACTTTAAGTACAATATGTCTGAAGGGAAATACAATATAATGAAAGTAATAAAAACCCCATAAGCTCGGCTGCACACTCCAACTACGGAGAGACTACGGCTGTGTCCTGGCATCACCTGCACGCATCAATCATGCATAACTTATGGAAAGCTTAGAGAGTGGCGTAAGCATATGCGTAGTATAAGCGTGCTCAGAATGCAAGGTCAGAGTAATGTGGAATCGTGCTGATGAGTATATGAATGTAATCAGTCATACTAAGGCTATACAGTGAAGGATATGAATGCTATCGGCCATAACACGGCCATGCAATGCGAGATGCTACTTAAGCATGCCAATCCTCATCATATATCAGTACAGCTCTCACTAGAGCATCAAATCAGTACGGTTCTCAGTCTTGATAATCACCGGGGTCTAGTACACTTTATGCTAGCTTGCCGCCCCTATCCGAATGCATAACTGGGAGAGTGGAAGAGACCTCACTATCGGCCTGCCAATATCGGGCCCAGCTTGTTGATAGCGGACCGATTCCACAAGCTGGTCAAAGTCAACCTAGAAATTGCTCCCTCACTCAGGCAGGTAAGGTCACACCCCTTTCCAACCGACCATGACACAGTGGGAAGCACGACTTACTGGTATACGGCCCTTGCGAGCTCGTGTATCCACTCGGTCTCGACGTTGGAGTCATTCTTTGGTATCATCAGGTTTAGGAATTTTCACCCAGGGACATTTATGGCGCTTCGATGCTAGAAACAGTATTTTCGGTATCCAATCCAGCCATCCACGATGTGTCTGTGGAGGCTATGACCCTGATGTTGTGAGGGCATACAATAATCATAATCACACAAATGCAAATGTATGAATCACACTACCAGTCATGCAACAGCCATGCACGTACCACGCACTCATGTAGGGAAACTTTGCCTATCAGGGAGCCCCTAAACAATCTGCTCAAAGGCGTATGCTATGATCAGTCACTCTTCATATCAGGCATACATATGATGCGTATGATCATGAATCATGGATCTATACTAAACATGTTATGTAGTGATGGACTCCATTCATAACGAAGATGGGCCTAGATAGCCTACACGCTACAAGTATGGGCCTATTAGTGGGCCCTAGGGAGAGTGATAATGCGGACATTTAACCAACATCATCCTATAATGTGGACATCAAACCAACATTGCTCCCAAGGCATCATCACATAAACCATGGTGGAATCGCACATTGCAATGGGCTTTATGTACATCTCATTGGGCCTCGACCCAAGGGCTTCAAATACATCAAATGGGCTGCCTCACAAGGGCCTCTCATATATATATATATATATATATATATATATATATATATATATATATATATTTATCGAACATGCCGCCCCAATTGGGCCTTACATACATTGCAATGGACCATAGCCCGTGGGCCTTGCATACATCACAATGGGCCTAATAACATGGGCCATAATTAAGGTAAGTGGGTCACATCACATGGGCCACACGTATATCAAATGAGCCACATCCAAAAATGAGTGATGATAAGGATTTCCACCATTAGAATTTCCAAGGGTTTAATGGTGGACATTCAACCCACTGCTTTCCTCAAATGTGGCTCACCTAATCCTAAATCTGCCTTATTTTTTTAATTTCAAGCCTTAAAATGAGCTTTCAAATGGTTGGACGGGTTGGATGCAACACATGCATTATGGTGGGTCCGATAGGGATGGATAACATAGATAATACACATACCTTATGGTGGGGACCACACTGATGGAAGGTGTGGAGCACACACATCAGTGGGTCCCGCGTGGGGCCCACCACAATGTTTATTTTCCACCCAATCCTGTTGATAAGGTCATACAGACCTGGGGCCTATGGAAATGTTTATTTGCACCCAACCCATTTAAGAGGTCACACGGGCCAAGGGCCCACCATAATGTTTGTTTGTATCCAATCTGTTTATGAGATCACACGGACCAGGGGCCCACCAAAATGTTTATTTTCCTCCAATCTATTGATAAGGTCATGTGGACCTTGGGCCCACCGTAATATTTATCTGCCATCCAAACTGTTCGTAAGGTCACGTGGACCTGGATTGAGGAGGAAAAACAAATTTCGTATTGATCCAAAACTTCTGACCTCAAAAAGGGTCTCAATGGTAGGCGTCAATCCTCACTGTTCCCTATGGCGTGGGCACCTGAGTCCCTGGAGGGACTGATTTTTGGGAGGGGGGCCACTACCCTAGTGGCCCACCCAATGTACGGAGTGGATGTCCCACACACATCATGGTGGGGCCCACGGCTGGGACCGTGGGTCCCTGCCTCTACCGTCCACGCGGCAGCGACTGGCAGCAGCAGACGCTGCTGCTGCTGTTGCCTAATGTTTTTTTTTTAAAGAAAATGCATTTTTCTAGGGAATTTCCAAGGTGGGGCCCTCATCAGGGAAATCCGCCCTGACCATTGCATTACATGGCTCAATACCGATAAAACAAGCCCAATATTGGGTATGTTTCGGTGTGTAGAATCATCAGGTGGGTTTTAATGGTAAGCATTACTATTTCCTATGGTATGGCCCGTTGATTATCAGAATGATCTCAAATTTCAGCTCGACGCCTAAAATGGGCTAAGCAACGGAATGGACGGCGTGGATTATCTACATACATTAAGGTGGGGCCTGCATGAGTAGCCCACCCCAATCTTTAAAAAGCAAATTTTTTTATAGTTGTCAGTATACGCCTCCATGTTAGCCACACTTGTCCAGCGTTCAAAGACGCTGGACAGAATGGATAAACACATGCATTGTGGTGGGTCCCACATGGATGTGGCCCACCATTCTTATATATATATATATATATATATATATATATATATATATATATATGATATTAATATACTATTGATATAATGTAAATATAAAACACTATATATGCTATGTAGACTACGGATCTCTCCTAAAATGCGGTGGGCCACACCATCCGATGGATGGAGTGGGTTTAACACAAATTGGTGGGGCCCACTACATTCTAAGGAGAGGAAAAAAAGAGAGATAAAGAGAGAGAGAGAAAGAGAGAGAGAGAGAGAGAGAAAGACACGGTGATAGAGAGGAGGGATCCCGCCACTATGGGCCCTCCATTTCTACATTGCATACTTTATTTGGGTCCCACATCAAGTGGCCCTACAGTTGAAATCAACGGTGGATCACCCACCTCTAGGCCTTCTCCTTGGTCCCTTAGACTCCTTAGCTGCTTGCTTACACTTTTGATGGAGGTTGATGGGGTTTTGATGGTGTGGATGAGAGATGAGAGGGTAGGGAAAATGGGTCACACTTGTTGCTCTTCAAAATGCTTGGGAATGCGTGGACGTATGGAGCTTGGGAGAGTGTATAAGAATGAATGAGAGAGAGAGAGGGAAGTGATGGGTGAAAAGGTTATGAGGTGATGGGTGATGGGTGATGGTGTTGTAAGAAGGGATGGGTGGAGAGAGAGAGAAAGAGTTGACTTTGGGTAGCTCGTGTAAGAGAGAGGTAAGGATAGGGTATGGGTTGTTTGTACTTGACTTGATGTGTGATGTGTGATGTGTACTTGATTGATGGGATTGATTGATTGATTGATGGGATATGTTGTAGAGATTCTCTCCAAATTCGTATGGAGGTGTTTTCTTCAGAATGAACACGGACCCATAACTTCTAGCCCGGGTATCGGTTCGGTGCGCGAGTCGTGGCAACGGTGCGGTCGCTAAGGTACAAGTTTCGGTTCGAGCTAACTTCGGTATGCAGGACACGGCTTAAGATCGAGCGCAAACGTCGGATATGGGTTGAAGATTGTTGGAATTCGACCGGAAGGACCGCAAAAGCCAACGGAATAGTACGGACTAGGATAAGGGTCTTATAGTAAATTTTCTGGAGTACCACCTATGGGATTGTTATCTAACCCGTTGTTAGAAGCCATCAATCCGAGGAGAAACCTCGCTTTGATACTAAACTGACACAAGGGAGGATGTGAGGTCAAGCACCGTCTACCTCAAGAGGATAACTATTCAGAATCCACAGAACTTCTCTGGACTCCTCACAGAGACTTCTCGAATCCACGAGGAAAGAAAGTAGAAAATAAAAATAAATTCTAATAAATTCGAAATTAATTAATGAATGAATAAAAACGAGTTCACAACCCTTTAAATAGGGGTATCAAGCAATGGGAAAGAAATCAGAATCAAACTACAACTAAAACTCCTAGAATTCATGACTTACTATAAATAGTAAACTTACTATTTATAGACGGTCGTGATGTCTACTAGTGCGAAAGGTTTTCGGCCAAAAATAGTAAGTGTCCTATTTGGCTTCACCAAACTGTTCTCCTAATTATTTAAAGCTCTTTTCACATTGGGTGCAACTCCTAAAGACCGATGGATGAAGAGTTATAATCAAACTAAAATTACTATTTATAGTAAAAATGAAATTAAAACAGGGAATTGACCGTCGATTTAGGGGTTTTTCACAATTCCGGGCGTTACAACCCGGCATAGCGGGGTTGGTTGGCTAAAGTAGCTCGTTCTACCCCAAAATCATATATTTTACGTCAGATAACTCATTCTGGATTGCGAGATATGCCCGATCTAAGGTTCGACGGTTCGGATCACTTCTGTCGTCGACCGGGCCTTTTCTGATCCATCTTGGCCATGAAACTGTTCGCGACCCGCTCTACATCAGGTGGCTGGTTTGTAACTCCCGGTTTACATCTTTAAGTTGATAGAACCATTTAGATTGGTAATAGCACCATCTTATACCTACCTTAATATCATACTTCATTGTTGATATATATATATATATGTTGGGATTTGTGCCGCGGAATCACATAGAGATGGATCTAGGATAGTAATCCAAAGGCACCACACAAATACAAGAGAACACAAAGATTTAACGTGAAAAATCCTTTTGGGAAAAAACCACGGCACAAAGCGACGAAAATTCACTATGAAAGCGTAAATTACATACCACTTAAAATATAAGATGAGTTATGTCATAAAAATAAAATAAAATAATACACACTACTTAAAAGCATCAAAATGAACATACAATCCATGTGAGATTCAATGAGAAAGTTTTTGGCTCCATTTATTTATTAGGGCTGGGTGCTTATGTTAGATAGGCTGCATTTCATATATACATATCATGTGGACCCTAAAATATTTTGACTTTATTGCTTTCTAAAGAAAATATATAAGAGTACTTCAATAATTTCCCTCCTCAAGGAGCACTACCTATGCATTTTTATTTGTGGAGGAATCTGTTGGTAAATTTGGTATTTACTACGATTTTTTTATTTTTTATTTTTGTAAAAGTTTGGCCAATCATTTCAAGATAAGAAATTTTGAAAATCCAATTTATACTTGGGAGTATTGTTATCGGGTGGAGTTTGAGTCTACTCCTAGAGTTCCAGGACGAGTTAATTGGGCTCTGATCTTGCCAATTTTGGGGTTCTCTTACGAAGACTTGAACCTGGATCCAATCAGGTTCCAAAACTAACCTTGGTTTCAAGTTGGGTTAGGTCAAATAAAAGCATTCTCAGGGTTAGCCCAACTTGTACAGATGGATTAGATCACACATTTATGTGTAAATGGCTATCTTAGATACGCATGGCTTAAAAAATCTCATTTGGTTACTAGAATAAAACACACATATAAACACCCGAGGTTCTTAAATGGCACGTGGGCTAACCCATCATCAATATGAAAATTTCATTCCTACATACAACTAGGAGAAAGCCATGGTCTAAAAATCAAACCACTTTGATGATCTTAAGCGTCGAATATCATGCAAAAAATAGCCAAGATCGAGCGTAGAAATAAAATTGCTCCAATCGTCATTTTAAAACATCTAGTAGATAAATCACACTATGTATAGCTTATGATTCCAAAGTAGCACTATGTATAGCTCTGGACTCTTATCCAAACTCTAATTCAGAAAAGCTGGAAAAAGTTGATTTCTTTATATTAACAGGGAGGATTGAACCCCATTCTCCCTAAACAATGTATCAATGTTCGTTAAAAAAAAAAAAAATGGTTTTGTCTCATCTTGGTCAGACCAAAAATAAAAGTAAAAGACTCGTACCACAAATAGCTGCCTTTTCAAGCGCCCAGAACCTGAACGATAGCTTGATTTTGACGTGGATCTTTTCATCTAAAGTTAGAAAATAATATTATGGATTGAGCCCCAAAATTCACTACTTTGTATGGTGGGCCATGGTCCTGTTGTATGTAATGACAACTTGTGCTGATGTCATTCCATACACGCAAGCCATCAGGAGAGGAAAATAATGGGCATCGTGATTCCAATGACCGTCTACCACCATTTAATATTCGATGGTGACTCCTAGTCCCACTGAGATACAGACTGTCCAAATTTCAGACGCTGCCAGCATCGGCTCTCAATCTTATCCTTAGGATTTGGAGTAATCACTATATACTTTTTATTGGCCATCTATGTCGGAAACAGACCGATCGAACAAAAACCAATGAATAAAAAAACATAATAGATTTAAATGATTTCGCATCGTGGTTACTCTTGGGGAAATCACTGTCACCTCAAAATATAAATAAAGACTACAACTTTAAAATTTTCTATTGCTTAAAAATACAAAAAGCTTCTCTTATATAACCCTAATTCAACTCCATTAAAAATATTTATAATCCATACACAAAAAAAAAAAAACAAAAAAAACAAAGGTAAAATACATTATTAGATTAGGTCATATCTTTGAATCGGATCTCATACAATTCTTGTGTAGGAGTATATAACTTGGAAGGTGAAACAACCATACACGAGTGCTGGGTGGTGACCTACCGTAGCGATGCAAGTTCCTTTAAAAAAATAATAATAATAAAATGAATTAATAATAGTGATGCAGGGATGGATATGATGAGGTGGATCACCATCTTCCTCAAGGGGATAATTACTTTGAATTCACGTAGCTTTTCTGGACTCATCACAAAGATTCATCGAATATCTAAGAAGAAAAATAAAAAAGAATGTAAATAAATTCTAATAAATTTTATTTTAAGAAAAGAATTTTTTTTTAAAATTAATGAATAAATTAAAAAACAAATAGATTGATTATAAAAATGAATTTACAATGCTTTATACCAAATCTAGGTAGAAGTTTTAAAATCAAACTTCAACTCAAACTCCCTAAAAAAACATAAGTTAGTATAAATAGTAAACTTGCTATTTATAGATGGTCATAATTTCTACAAGACTTCATGGTTTTTGGCCAAAAATAACAAGTATCCAATTTAGCTTAATCATGTTATTCTCATAAATTTTATAAGCCCATTTCATGTTGGGCACGAGGCTCAAAGTATAAATGGTACAAATGAAATTAAAATGACTATCGATTGTCAATATGACGGAATCTCACAAATTCAGCATGGGTAACAAAGCTTTGTCAGGTTAGTGACTAAAGTAGCTTCTCTTGTCCCAAAATCATATATGGTACGTAGAAAAACTTATTTCAGTTTGCAGGATATGCCTGTTTTATGATTTTGACTCTGTGGATCACTTTCACCTTGGACCATACCTTCTCCCGTCCATCGTGGACATGAAAGTGTCTGTGACACGCTCTACACATAGGCATCTAGTCCCTGATCCAAAGCTTTCCCTAGCTACGCATGCACGCAAGCAAATGCATGGTAAGATGTGCAAGATCTGAGTGGTCCATGGGGTGCTAGACAACGCCTAGGTTTTCCGGCGTCCGAAGACCGAGATGGCGAGTCTCTTCCAAATGAGAAGATACCATGCAGCCAGTGTAACCGGAATATTATGGTACGGCCATGTCTCCACATTACACGTGGAAGGGATATCTCTAATCAGGATTGTCCATCTAGTGGGACCCATTATGGATGTAATTTGACTCAAGATACGCATGAAATGGATGATCCTAGCCATCTAAACAGTGGCCTTCAAATGCACGGTTGGGAAGGAAAACAGTTAATGGGCAACATTAAGTGCTGGAAAGTGAAGATAGGCAATGACAATTGTCTTCTTCTGAGTATGATGAGTCATCTTAATGGATGGTCCATGGTTGAAAATAAATCACAATGAATGGACCATCCCAGGCATACCGATGGAAGGCATCAAATGGACGGATTAGATGAAATGCATTCAATGGGAGAAATCGATGACGAGTAACGTCTCTTTGGTGCACTTTTAACCAAGACCATCCACGAACTGGCCATACTATAATGGATGGTCAAGGTTTATCCATCCACCTGCCACATGCCTGCGACTGGACCATGAACCAACGTCTTTCGATGATCAAGTGCAAAGACCGTTGGAGCACTTCGAGAAGTCGTGGAACACATTGCGATTTTAAAATTAAGTGTTTTTGTCTCCGTCGTAACTTAGGTTCCATCTTATGCCAACACCCGGTGGGGTCCACATATTGACATGATATTTGAACCGTTCATATTCTCAGTGATAAGGACTGTATCGTAATCACGCTTCACTGTTAATTCTAATATTATTTTTATAAAGTGCCAACTACCGAAAATTTTCTTTTCAATGCTCTGCGTTCATGTACAGTACGCGATGGCCAAAATCAATTGAAAATTCGTCAAGCCAGTGAGCATCTGGCTCATTTGGGGGGCCACACAAGCTGAATTGAGCTACAATAGCATTAAAAAAACACTCTCTGATATATTAAAAATAGAGACACATATTATTGAAATATATGTTGAATTAAGAACCAAAAAAGAAAATAAAATCTGAGAAAGAAGATTTATTGAACTAAGTCAAATGCGTGACGTGAGTCACTCGGCTTGAAATCAAATTTGCTCCCCTTGGACAACATCCCAAGTGCATTAGGTTTCCAGAGCAATCGACCTCCAGGATGCGACTATGACCCGGTCCCAATGGTGCACTCAATGTACGTGGGGTCGAACAACTTACAGTTTAGCTCGAAAGTGCCGAGTTAACTCAGCAAAATTTCTTAAACCAAAACCAGAATAACAGAGGGAGCTTTTAGAAGAGGAGAATAAAATGATTTTCGTACTTTAAAAACAGGAACGGAAGCGCTTATATAAACTCCGAAGTGGTGCATTAAGCACCATTTTGAAATGGTTAAGTCTGTTGGTGCATTTTTGAGGCATGTCCAATCAATGGTAGGGCTTAGCGGATGATTTGTCTCTCACTCTTGATTCTACCATAGATGCAATCGATAGCTCTGAAAGCTTATCCAAACCCTATTTCAGAAAAGCTAGAAAAAGGTTGATTTCTTTAGATTAGCAGGGAGGATTGAACCTCTTTCTCGCTATACAATATATCAATGCTCAATAGAAAAAAAATGGTTTTGTCTCATCTTGGTTAGACCAAAAATAAAAGGAAAAGGCTCATACCACACAGAGCTACCTTTTCAAGCGCCTAGAACGTGAACGATAGCTTGATTTTGACGTGGATCATTTCTTCTAAAGTTAGAAAATAATGTTATGGATTGGGCCCCACAATCCACTACATTGTATGGTGGGCCATGGTCCTGTTGGATGTAACCACAACTTGTGCTTATGTCACTCCATACATGCAAGCCATACGGAGAGGAAAATAAGGGCATCCTGATTCCAATGATCCTCTACCACCATTTAATATTCGATGGTGACTCCTAGTCCCACTGAGATCCAGACTATTCAAATCTCAGACGCTACCAGCCTCGGTTCTCAATCCTATCCTTAGGATTTGGAGCACTCGCTATATATTTTTTATTGGCCATCTATGTTGGAAACTGACCTATCAAACAAAAACGAATGAAAAAAAAAAGTAATAGATTTACGTGATTTTGCATTGTGGTTACTCCTACGGAAATCACAATCACTTCAAAATATAAATAGAGATTACAACTTTAAAATTTTGTATTGCTTGAAAATACAAAAAGTTTCTCTTATATAACCCTAATTCAACTCTATAAAAAATATTTATGATCCATAAAAAAATAAAAATAAATAATAAATAATAAATAATAAACAAAGGTAAAATACACTATTAGATTAGTTCATATCTTTGAATCGGATCTCATACAATTCCTACTTAGGAGCACACAACTTGGATGGTGGAACAACCAGACATGAGTGCTAGGCAATGAACTATCATAGTGATGTCGGGATGGAGATGATGAGGTCGATCACTGTCTTCCTCAAGGGGAAAATTACTTTGAATTTTGTAACATCTTGGATTTTCACTGTTTTGGATTTCCAAAAATCCTTGAATTTTTTTTTATTAATTAACTTATAATATCACTTAATGACCATTAACACTCAATGTTAGTTTATACAGGGGTGGAACTAGTAAAGAACCGCACAAGTCTGATTAATCAACCGTAGGAAGCCAACGAATTCGCCCGATCACTTGAACATCAAATTTAGCCCCATGATTTACTCTCGTAGGGCCCAAATTTAACTGACTCATCGCTAACTAATAAAGACAATCATGATTAAATTAAAGATCTAACCGAAGCCGAGTCAGATAAGGCACGGATCTTCACTAATAGACCAAATCAACCCCGCTACTCATTTAGCCTAAAATTGACGGTTTATAGTAAACATGACAAAATCTCCACTTTCGCTAGTTATAAATAAGTAACACTATGAACATGGTTAATCGAAACTCTAATCATTGCCCACGAGAAATCTCACTACCAAATTCATTCCAAAAATGCCTCGATTCTCCGAACAAGATCTAGACCGCTCATTGGTGGGTCACTAGTTTCAAAATTATAGAGTAATGTCCGTATTGCTGGGCTCGACGTCCAACGCGGGAGTCGGACCTGGGTGGTGCCCAGAACCGCTCAACTTGAGCCGAAGGACGAGTGCATGAGAAGTGTATATACCCTAAAGAAAGGAGCTAGAACTTAAGTGAATTGGGTGGTTCACTCTTATGCAAAGTTGAGGATTTTGAACTGTCGGTTTACAACTAAACTTCACACGTGGAGTAAGAATATTTCTCTGCTCATATCTGTATAGCCGCGGCCCCGATTGACCATTGGTGACCGTTAAATAAACTTATAATTATATCCGTTAATTGGCACATCCAAATGGAGGGCCGATCATATTCATACATAGATCATCATTAGGGCTAATTATCCTACGATGTATATCAACTTGTACACCCCATAGTGTGCCCTAGAGGCTAAAAAAACCCTCCCATAGGGTTAGTTTAGTAAAAACCCAACACTTAGGGCCATTTACACCAAATCTGGCATTATAAAAGGGGCTTCTTTGGGGCACCCCTCTCCATACGAATTTGCCCTAGAGAAAGGAAAGAGAGAAGAGAGAAAAGGGAGAAGAGAAAGAGGAGAAAGGAGGAGAAAGAGAGAGGAAGAAGAAAGGAAAGGAGTGTGTGGTAGGAGGTGGGGCCCATGGAAGCTTGGAATCTTAGAGAAATACATTCCCCTTCCCATATCCACAACTACATGCCACTTCTATCCGATTGGGGAGGTAAGCACTAATCTTTTCGTAATCTTTAGGGTTGAGCTTGGAAATGCATGTAATCCTAACATGCAAGTCATTTGGCTCAGGATCTCTACGAATCGACCCACGAGTTTGGCAACCTTAAATTGTTTCCTAAAGCCTTCAACGATCTATAGGTGCAGACTATTATCCTTAGGTGACCTAGCACTAATTTTATTACGAATCTAATGATTTTGTTTGTTTGAATGATGTATTTGGAGGATCTAGAGAAAAGCTAGGATTTAGATGTTGTTTAGGGATTGTATGGAATTGTATGTTTTGTTGGTTCTCACATGATATTGTTGTTGTCTACTACATGATTTGGTACAAATGGATGATTGCATGTTCATGTCTTGTTTGGATTCTTATATGATGTTGACTTATAGCTTGTATGATTCATTGACTATTGTGCATTGATTCTATGAGATATATGAAATGTTTAGCATCCTCATTATTAACCCACACACCACACATGCACCTTGTACATAATGATTGTTAGCTTGCTTGTGGAAAAATATAAATTATATGTGAGAAATATGAATGCATGATATCGCCTATGTTAGTTGATAACGCTGATTTTTAGCATGTTATGGATGATTATCAATCGTTGGGTTGGCCAGGAAAATGAGGAGAGTGAGGGTGGTCCCGTTGGTAGGACTATCCTGGGGCTAAACCCATGGGTTTGGCGAGTGCGGGTGGACGAAAGTAGTTAGACTACATGGGTCGCTCGTACCCGGTGTCGCTTGTCCCGTGTTTGCCTGGACTTGTGTGGTATAGCTTATTACTGACCAATCTTGCTTGTTAACCTTGATTGCTCACATATGTATGGAACCTGAAATACCCTGCAACCATTGTAGCTCATCGATAACCAATTGAAGCTGGTCCACCGTCTCGTGAGCCGAGCATGGTGGAATGGGAAACTGTGTCCGAGCTATCGGCCTACGTTGGGACGACGAGCCTCCCCATAGTGACCGCGAGCAATCCCATTTCTCAACACTCCCCATGTGCTTAAAGTCGGAGATGGGGAACCCAACGGTATCAAGGATCATGGTGCCCTGGCATTGCAACTAGTTGAGGGCATTGATACGTGGGGTGTATCAGATTCCTCAACTTGCTAGATGAATGGACTTAACTAATAACTCGGCTAACACGATCGCATTGTATCGCACTAGTTAGGGTGACGACTCGGCAGTCGAGGTCAGTTTGAGGGAGTGTTGATCATACCCGATCGTTAGATGAAGTCGCTCGAGGGAGTGTTGTGGCGAGGGCATGCATCATGTCATCTGTCATGCATATGCATTAATAAGACTAGTTTGGTGTTTATGAATGATTGTTTTTCATTAAATTCATAATATAACTGATGCTTGTTACAACTTAAGATTAATAACACCCATTGAGTTGATCACTCACTCCCACTCTAGGATGGTTTTTAAAGCACCAACCAGACTCTTCAGTAGATGCAGGTGACACAGAGTACGAGGAGCATGTCGTAGCGAGTCTGGATGTGGAGGGCGAGCTGTCCTATTTCCAGTTGATGGGCAGTTTGCCGTAGAGTTCACGGGCGAACTTGGATCTCCGAGTAGGGGTTCAGCGCGACATTCTTTTTGGACATAGCATTTTTTTTATATTTTTGTTAGGGCAACGCCTTATGCGACCCATTTACATTCTTTTGGATTTGTATATATTTAACCCCTTTCACTTCAGTAGATTAGTTGTGATTGTGTTTCATATTCCAAGTAATTCCATTCCGCGCATTTAAACCCAAATTAGTAAAAATCAGTTGTAAGTAATACCCGGGAACTTGGGAGTCGAGTATATACATGACCACCAATTTCCAGGGCATTACAAATTTATAGAGCTTCACCGGACTGTAACACCCTGAAAATCGGGGGTCGAGCATAAACTCAACTCCCGAGTTCCAGAACATCACTTATGCAACAAAATGAATGATGATTGAATGTTGACTGTATTCGTGCATTGAACATGAGTGAGATTAAGCCAAAACAGCATATCATACTCCAGAGACAGTTAAGTTTGCAAGCGGAAGACTGTGATAGATAGATAAATTATATAACTTATGATGAGTCTCCAGAGTGTGATAACATTACCAGGTTAAATAAATATAAGTGCAGTTCTAAAATTTACCAAATGTGAGGAAGTGTAATGCCTTCTATCCCAAGAACCATAACCCCGTCAATACAATACCAGGTCTTCATTGGCCTGTCAGAAAGTTACATGTAGGAGAACTCCTCCTCCACATCATAGAAGTCCGGCTCTGCTTCATAAGCATCGCCATCACCTGAAACTCAACAAATCTGGTGGGTGTTCGGAACACCGTCCCGTAACGTGGGAGTGAGTGATCAACTCAGTGGAACAGTAAAGCATAGGTTAACATGTTATCAATTCAATCAAGCAGTAACGATAAAGCAGTACAAATCAAACATTTCTAACTACTCTTGTTAAGTGCGAAAATGAAATGACATGATGCTGTATGCCCTTGCCAAACCACCCTCAAGCGACATCATCTTACGTTCGGGAATGCTTACTCCCTCAGTGCGCCACATCTACAAAGCACATGCGGTGCGATGATGCTCATGATTACCAAGTTTTTATTAGTCCATTTCAAACAGCAGTATTGGGAAACTAAGGTACCTCCCTTGTATCATTTCCAAACATGATCCATTCTAGGGTCGTCAATCCTAGATAATCTCATACGATATTATGGTTTGAGAAGCGTAGTGAAGGCATCGCAAAGAGCTCGTCACCCGTCAGCGCGGATACAGATCTCACCGTATGCGGCTCAATTGCTGGCTGTCAGCTCGAGTACAGGTCTCACCGTACTCGGCTCAATCACTAGCCGTCAGCTCGAGTACAGGTCTCACCGTACTCGGCTCAACTCACACTCTAGTTGCTGTGAAAGACTCGTCGCCAATCACAGACCCTTGGAGTGTACTCGGTGATACTATGGAGGATTCGTCGCCCGTCAGCACGAGCACAGATCTCACCGTACTCGGCTCTCGCCGAAGTATCGACAGCTCGAGTACAGTGTCCCATACCACCGTATTCGGCTCACGAGTTTGGTTGCGCAATGGTCACTACGGGGAGGCACATGGCCCCAGCGTAGGCCGACAGCTCGACCACGGTGTCCCATACCACCATGCCCGGCTCATGCGTCTTAGCGGATCGAGGTACCATGGTTAAAAAGGGGTTTCACTGGTAAGTTTGGTACCCTAGGTTCAAGCAGTAGCGTCCAAATAGGGTGAACATGCATAAGACAGATCGGGTTACTTGACGAGCTCGACTAGCACGATCGCCCGTTGAGCTGCACGACATGAAGTGCATAAACAACTTCGTGTGGCCTAGCCACTGCCGACAGGCAACGCACGACTCGAGTTCGTCGAACACATCCCACGTGGCAAATGAATCTCGGCCACGAGTTCAGTCTCGTTACCGATTGCCTGGACTATAATCATAGCCCCAAACACAATCAATTACAGAGATATAAAGCAGTAATGGATCAGGATTCAAATCATACAATCAGTCTGGTATTATCCGTTTAGGGCTGCCAGGGCTGTTGCACGCACTCGTTGCTCCGCTCCCCCATCACCCATGACGGATCATACATCATAAATATAAATTTAAACATATGCATTACATAGTTAAAATCATAAAACAGTTGAGCATGTTATGAATCACAACACAAGCATGAGTTTGTACATGTTCAAATCCTAATCACACAACTATCAAAGGAGATCATACACATAGTGAAAAGAGGTTGAGAATCATATCTCAACACCCTTATATATTACAATTTGCTAACTACTACACATTTAGACATTTCAAGAAACACTTAAACAAACATACATCAACATACATGACATATGTCGATCACATAGGCATTAGGCCAAATCCTTTCGCTAGGGAGTTGCCCCAATCATAACACGCGTACACCCACGATGGATAGTCATGGCACGCAGGAACCCAAGTTCCATATTCATTCAGCTATTTCCACAAATACTTGGGTCACACATTTTAGCACATATAGTGTATACTGGCCGTGGCGTGATTTAGGGCAAATCCTTTCGTCAAAGGGATATCGCCATTACAACAATCATATATCCATGACAATTAGTCATGGCGAGCACGAATGAGAATTCTATACTCATTCAGCCATTTTCACAAACACTTAGAATACACTATTCCAACATACATAGTGTATGTTAGCAAACATGTATTAGGGCTATTCTTTCGCTAAGCGGTTATTTTATCCGCGTATACCGTATTCATACAACAAATAATCATGAAAATTATATTTCCAAAATTTGCATATACGCGGTATTTCTAGAATACACAAATTCAACATACTTGACATTTACAAAGGAACATGTATTTTGGCGATTCCTTTCGCCAAACTAGTATTTTATCCATATATTATATAATCATACATTAAATAAACATGTCAAACATTTTCTCAAAAAAAATACGTATACGGTATTTCTACGTATATCTAGAGTATGTGAAATTCCATATTCTACAACGTTAATCGAAACAGGAAACGGAAAGCACTTTGTACATGTGCAATTGCATGCAGATCATGAATCTATCATTATCTGACATTGAAAGCGTTGAAAACCCTAACCTATACACCTAAAGTCCGCACCTTTTGTCGTAGAATCGTAACGGAGTTGATAGGTTCGCTAAGCTTCCGTATTCGGCAGTTTGGCAACCTAGAGAACGAAATAGGTTAGCTATTTCACAACCTACAACAGTCTAAACTCCAAAACAGATTAGGGTTAGGGTTTCTTACCTAGAAACGACGCCGGAAACGCCGGAAAAGCGTCAAGAAAGGGATGGTGCAGCCCGTGTGGTGGCAGGGAACGACGGCAGGGAGATTCTCCCACTTCTCCCTCACTTTCTCTCTCTTTTCCCTCTCTCAATTCCAAATTCGTATGGCTGCCATGAGAGAGGGTTTAAGGTCCTTATATAGTCTCAAAACTCACCGAAATAGACTCCTGTTCAAAGGTTACTGCTAATATAGGTTTTCGTCACTTTTCCAGCTCAAAAGAGAGGTTCTGGTGGCCCTCCTTGAGCCAAACGTCAGACTTAAGCTCACCACACATGGATCTATGAGGGATTACGTTTTCGACTCGATCGGATTCCCAGATCGCACGTGGCGGACCACTTTCAGTTCAACGGTCAGTGGGCCACGATCAGAAATTCTGAGTACATGTAAATGTTCCTGAAATTTTTCTTAATCCGAGGGTGTAATTTGGTCTGATTCCGACGGTCAGGTTGCTTAATACTAACGCGCAACCGAATGATGCCAGATCACTATTCCAGATATTTATTTTGGGATGGAATTTGTGTTTTTCACACTCCCTCGCTCCGGATCGAAAAGAATGGCCGTGGGACATCGGAATCATCTGATTTTTGAGATGATTGACAAGCCCAGTGAGGCGGTCCTAGTTCCTTAGCTTCGTGTTAATCGGACTCCCGATGTGCGGTCTAGACCTAATACGAAGTTTCGTTTCATTCCCGAGAGCAGACGGGAAATGAGTTTGGTTCTAAACTTTAGGGAAACCTAGAGTCACTGATTTTGCAAGTTTTGGGTCTTGCAGATCGTATTTAAAGCGATCCCAACGGATTTCATGGCTAATCGAGTTTTGCACTTAGTTAACTTTGTTAAATTTTTAAAGGATTTAATCCTAATTGTTTTTTGGTTGAGATGGTACTTAGGCCTTTGCAATTTGTATATAAAGTGATCCAAGTTTTACTACTTAGCTAGTTTAAGATAGTGTCTAGGGCGAAAGTGCTTTGAAAAATTGAAAGCACAAGGTAGTGAAGGGTGGGATTTGTGAAGAAAATGATTTAAAAAGGAATTTGAGGCTTTAATTGAGCGTTTGAGAAGTTAAACCTGTGTTAGGATTGAACCATCGCCTAAGGACGTCTAATTTCCAGGTTGGCGAAAATCCGGGATGTTACACGGACTCATCACAGAAATTCCTCAAATCTATGAGGAAAAATAAAAAAAGAATATAATTATGAAAAAGAATAATGCTAAGGACTCTTATAGTTTAGGAAACCTCACTTACGCACGGACTTTGGAATAGTTCGGAAACCACCTCAAATTTACGCAGTCCGCGCACAGTATGTGTAACCTTCAACTAGTCAAATCTGACCTTCAACTAGTTGAGGATTATAGAAATTTCAAACTTTTCCAGATTTAAAACATCTTTTTAATAATAATATAGACCTTCATTTAGCCAATGGTATGTGTATGACATTCATACATGTTAAACATATATCACCTTCATGGGGGTACTAACAATGTTATCAAATCTTTTAAATGCCACATGGGGTGGTTGATCATCACTAGATCTGTGATCCATAACTCAGATGGTTAGAATCGTTAAATCAAAGTGTTACTTTCAAACTATAAGAAATATATATAAGATTAATCTACTAGATATCTTAAGATAATAATTGATTAGACCAATTTTGTTTCTCCCGTTAATCTTGACCGTCGGTTTTCATGCCATTGATTAAGATCACCTACTTCCCATGATTTTGCCATCAATCGAATTAATTTTGCCAACAATATAGACCTTCATTTAGCCTGTGGTATGTGTATGACATTCCTACATGTCAAACATATATCACCTTCGTAGGGATACTAACAATGTTATCAAATCTTTTAAATGCCACGTGGGGTGGCTGATCATCACTATATTTATAAGCCATAACTTAGATGGTTAGAATGGTCAAATCAAAGTGTTACTTTCAAACTATAAGAAATATAAATATGATTAATCTACTAGATATCTCAAGATAATAATTGATAATACCAATTTTATTTCTCCAGTTAATCTTGACAGTTGGTTTTCATGCCATTGACTAAGATCATCTACTTTCCCAGTGATTTTGCCATCAATCGAATTAATTTTGCTGATAAATGTTGACAGTTAGTTGAAATTGTTCAAACCATCCACTTCAATCATCGAGGTCATCCAACTAATGTCTAAGATCATCATATCCATGTGATTTTTAAGGCACTGGCCCAGCAGATGATCTGGTTCATCCATGGATACAACCGATAGCTCCGGACACTTATCTAAACCCTATTTAAGAAGAGCAGAAAAATGTTTTTTTTTTTTTTTTTTTCTTTACAGCATTGGGGGGAATGAACCCCATTTTCACTTTACAATACATCACTTTTATAAGAGAAATTTGGGACTGTGGACCCCACCTTTTATCCAGCTGTTTTTATGAAAGAATACAAACTTTCTTTTGCAACTTAGACCTCCACGTGCGGAGACCGAATTTCAGGACGAAAATACCCCTCCTTTCACAAAAACGGATTGGGTACTCCCCCTGCCACCGGGCAATTGTGGATGGTCGGTGGTCTGTGGGCCCCACCATGATGTATGATTTTCATCCATGTCGTTCATATATTTTTCCATATCATTTTATGGTATGAGACCAAAAATGAGGTATATCCAAATCTCAAGTGTACCACATTATAGGAAACAGTGTTGAATGAGCGTTGACCATTAAAAACTTTTTAGGGGGCCCACTGTGATGTTTGTGAGAAATCATCCCCATTTAAGTTCATTTATAGGGTCAAAAAGACCTGGATGAAGAGAAAAAACAAATTTCATAATGATCCAAAACTTCTATAACCCTTAAAAGGGTTTCAATGGTACGTTCAATTCCCCACTGCCTTTTACAGTGTGGTCCACTTGATAGTTAGATCTATCTTATTTTTCATCTCAAGCCTTAATATGAGTTCTCCAAATAGATGGACAGTTTGGATATAACACATACCTCATAAAAGGACCCACAAAAAGCGGTGGGGATTACAACAGGAAAAAATAAAAAAAGGTCAGGGACCTATGGTTACGGATTATAACTGTAGCCATAACCACAGCCCATGCTTTTTCGATATGTCCTTTGCTAGGTATCAAAGGTCTTTCGATATGATCGAAAAAGGTCCAGAACTGGCCTGCGAGTTTGTCTAAAAATTCCTGCAATTTTCGATACAGATATAGCTACAGATTATAGTCGTAGCGATAACTGTAGTTGTAAAAGACTGAAATTTTTTTTCCTGTTGCGGTTGATGTCAGATTGGCTATGATACCTATTGCTACGGTTATAATCCATAGTGATAGATCTACGGTAATTACTCAACATTAGTTATCGATACTATCGATCATGTCTCGATATTATCGATGACTTATGCTCGATACCATCGACCATATCTCGATAATATCGACAATTAATCCATTTTTTGAGTTTTGTTGCTGGACAATTTGGCATTCATCTTCGATATTATCGAATTATGGTCGATATTATCGATAATCTATGGCTACGGTTATAATCCATAGCCATAGGTCTACGGTCATTTTCTCCTCGCTTTTCCCCACAAGTACTATTACTTAATCAACTTTCTTCTTCACACCTGATGCAAAAATAAATAAATAAATAAAATAGAATAAAAAAAATTTTTAAAAAAAAAGAAAAAAAAAGAAATAAATAAATAAACAAAGCATTAGGGCACCATAGAGAATGTAACCTTAAAAGACAATATTTTGCCCGTTTGAGCTTCATGGGTAACATCTTCCTACAACATGAGAAGGCTCAAATTATGAAAGAAGCAGGTATCAACAAGATTCTTGTCCTATTCCAAAATAAGATGGTGCAGTGATGAGAATGCAATCAGACAAATATTTGAATTATAATATAATATATTTTATAATATAACTCATGTAATCTGAAGTCTAGCTTAGTTTCTAACTTCCATCTGCCTGGCTTCAATAAATGTCCGATGTGATGAATGTTGCTCTGGTTGCTTTGGTAGTTCACATGGTTGGAGTTGGTTATAAAGAGTGCTCCATGTAAAAACCTCTGTCATATACTTCCTAAAAGCCAACCCAAATTCTTAGGAGAAGACTAAGATAATAATGGTGATGATGTTGCATTTGTAAATTCATACACATATACAAACATACATACTTATAGAAATATATAGATATGCATATGCACATATAGATACAGATACAGGCATGTGGTTTTGATTGTATATGGTGATCACACAATGCTATTCTTGAGATTCCGGAAAAGTTCATCTTTTTCATAGCCAACAATCATGGCCACCTAAGACCTATTACTTGCCATGAAAGAGAAAACGCCCTCAATTTATTTTTAAAATTGCATCAAACCCAAGACATCATTTCAGTAGCAATAGTGTAGGATACGATGTAAAGTAAAAACCCACTACACCTTGTGAATCAATGTAATTTCAAAATGAAATTATGCATGCACATAGGACTGATTTAGATAGTGGACTCAATCCAATTCCAAACAACACATTCCATGCAATTCCATTGCAAAATTCTTTTAAAAAATGGATGAACATGTTTGATAACAAACAAACATCACTATTGGGCCTAATATGGCTTCAACGGTGGAAATCATTATGCCCACTATTTCCCGTGGTATGATCCACTTGATCTTTTGATATGCTTCAATTTGGGGCTCAACCCTTTAACTTAGATGGAAAAACGGATAAACGACGTGGATATACTACATACATTCAATGTGGGCCCAACTGAGTTTACTCAGTACGATAGGAGCGTATTGACTAACTCAGTACGCAATCCGATTACGCTTGCTACTCAGCGAGGCAAACTAGAAATTGAGTGGGACAAACTGGAAATTAAGCGAGGCAAACATGAAATTGAGTGGGGGCAAACTTGAATTTCAGCGGGGCTAACATGAAATTGAGTGGGGCAAACATGAAATTCAGCGGGGCGAATTGGAAAATGAGTGGGGCAAACATGAAATTCAGCGATTATATATATATATATATATATATATATATATATATATATATATATATATATATAACTGGAAATTCAGCGAGGGTAACATGAATTTCAATGAATTTGAAATGCAATTGAACTAGCCTAACATGAATTTCAATGAACTTGAAATGCGATTGAACTAGCCAAACATCAAATTTTAAAGTCATTACTTGGGGAATTCAACCAATCATGAACCGGGAATGTCGGCGACAACTCGAGCATATTGCCTGGAAATTGAGCAGGGTAAGTATGAAATTCAGCGAGGCAACTTGGAAATTGAGTAGGGCAAATTGGAAATTGAGCGGGAAAAACATGAAATTCAGAGAGGCAAACTAGAAAATCAACAGGGCAAAATGAAATTGACTGGGGCAAATATAAAATTGAGTAGGGCAAACTAGAAAATGAACGGGGCAAACTAAGAAATCAGCGAGGTAAACATGAAATTGAGCAGGGAAAACATGAAATTCAGTGAGGCAAACTGGAAAATCAGCGGGGCAAACCTAACAGATAATTTCATGGCTTGAGCCCAAAAAACTAAACGTATCCAATGTTCAAATGGACAACACCACATGAAAATTTTGAATTGAACTTCTCATATTTGTAAGAAGAAATCGGGCATTAATTTAGCATGAACTGTCTAATTATCTGTATGTATTCTTGAGGAACCAAGTATTCCTGCAAGAAAGACCAGCAACCAGAAAAGAAAATTGAAGAACGTTGCACAGATTGAGCAGTTAACCACATTAAACACACATTGAGCAGTTAACCACATTAAACATTTACAGAAGATATAAAGTACATAGCTTAATAGAAGATCAATTCATCAATTGTATGATTGCACTCATCACAAGAGGTGAGAAGTAGTAGATCATGTGGCTTTCTACAACACCAAAGTTGAACTTGATGCTAGTTGAAAGTCTATCCATGGTTGAGTCACACATGACATTTGTAAATTTGGGTCCACCTCCTTACTCAAAATTAGTGCATACTTGTATCGCTGAGACATCCTATTGAAGATATTGTTCGTTGATGTGTTAACAAATAAATATCAAACAAGGAACTGTATAGTTGCACAATTGGAACATCTGAAATTCAAAGGAATGACGAAAACAATTGATTTACTAATCATCGTACTTTTTTCCATATTACTTCAACATGTTGTCATCCACTTGTTTGAGCAGGGCAAACAGGAAATTGAACATGTTGTCATCCACTTGTTCTAGCTGAATTACCTAAAAAATGTTATTTGGGCAATTTGTTCTTTAAGAAAATATTTTTGACACCATCTATGATAAATTCCACTAAATACTAGTCCTTACAACTGCAGCTGCATTGAATCATGGAGACATGGATGATTTTCTTACGTTGAGAATGATTCTCTGTGGAATTTCTCTTGATGAACCGTATTTGAAAGCTCACTTATCAGTGTTAATGAGAGAAGAATTGAAAAGTCTCAAGGGAGGAAGGCTTCATGCCAGTGAATGCTTCTATTTTATGGGAACTGCAGATCCGACTGGAACGTTAAAAGCTATTGAAGTTTGTGTTAATCTGTTTGTAATTTTTTTGGTTGGTTAATTGGTCACAACATTGTGAAACGTATGCCAGACCAGAATGACAAAAAAATTGTGAAGCGTATGCCAGATCAGAGAATTTAATCAATATTTACCTTAAGAGAATTTAATGGCAAAAAAATTTACCTTAAGAGAATTTAATCAATATTTAAAAAATGAGGTAATAGTTAGGCACAACATTGTGAAGTGTATGCCAGATCAGACTGGTGTGGCAGAGCATATGAACTGGACTATTTAAAAAAGGGCTCTAATATGTTGAACAATTCTAGTTGTTAGTATGAAGTAATCAGGCATTTGATTACTCAAGTTTGAGAATTATTTTTGTGATCCTTACTCTCATGTACTGTCTATAAAGATAGATAAGCTAGATAATTTTTTTTTATTTATTTTTTATTTTTTTTAAAAGATAAGCTAGACCAAAGAGAAAAAAAAGTATACCCTTATTAGTATGGTGATGGGGTGACAGTGTGAACGCTCAAGGTGTGAATGCTCAAGAAAATTTTGCCTCGAGGTTCCCACTTGGGCATGAAACACTCGCAGCCCTCAATCAGATTCTAAATCTAACCTAAAGAGAAGGAAGGAAATAAAAGATCTAGAAAGGAAGAGAGGATTTGGAAAGAAATTACCAGATCGGAGTCCCTAAGTCAAAATCCTGCAAAACACACTAAAAGAAGTTAGTTTCTAAAAATAGAAAATCTAAGAATAAAAAGATGAAATAAATTAGAAAAATTCCTAAAACAAAACCTAATTGAGAGAGTTAGAAAAACTAGAAAATTAGAAAGAGATTACCAATTTAGAAAGTATATATCAGAAATCTACAAAACAGGAAAAATAGGTTAGTTTCTAAAAATCAGGAAAACATAAAAGTGAAAATCAAAGGTTAGAAAAATCCTAATCTTAAACTAACTCTAAAACCAATTAATTTCAGAGAATCATAGTCGTCAGTCCCCGGCAACGGCGTTAAAAACTTGTTCACTCCCCAAGTGCAGGGTTGTGATGTAGTAATAAAACTCGGTGAGACCGAGGTCAAATCCCAAAGGACTGATACCTGTACGCTATCTGAAACAAAGTAGAAATAGAACTAGACTAAGACGAAATCTAAATCAATTGTAATTTGAGGAATAATGGTGAAATATTAATCTAAAACTTAAGGAATTCAGAGGAAGGAAACTAGGGATTCAGAGGATCCACTTGTAGAGATCCAGGAGATCTTATGCCTGTTTCAAGAACTCAACTGGACTTAGAGTCCCATCTTCATCCAGTTGAAGGGTGTAAACACAGAAATCAAACTGAACTTCCTTTGATATAGTTTTCAAGAGATGAAAGGTATATGAATTAGAATGGATTCCATCACCAAACCATGCCCAGGAGACAAAGTAAACAACAAAATTAAACTAATTATCAACCAATCAACAATGTATGAAGGTTAGGAAGGGTACCGACATCCAACCATGCCCAGGAGACAATGGTGAACAACAAGGCTTCCTGACATCATAAACATAAAAGGAAAGAAACACGCTCAAAGCTATCGCAAACCCATTGTAATTTTAGTCACAACAGACCATTAAAAACTAAAAACATTCCCTTAATAATCAAACTAATATCAAGTTCAATTCACAAATTAAAATTAAATCAAAGGCATAAAATAGAGTCTCCCATCTCACTACAAGCTTCACCTCTTAGCCCTAGCTAAGAGGCTTAGCCACACATAAACATGATAAAGCTAAGTATCATAAAGAAAAAATAATAAAATAGAAAAAAAATAGAACCAAGAAAAATCTCTCCCCTGCTTCACGTTCTCCCCTTGGAATTGAATGCTTTCGCCCTCTCTTCTCTCTTCTCTTTATAACAAAAATAGGTCGGTGAGAACGGTGGAGTCGGTGCGAAACTCATGCATAAAGCTTCTGCAGTTTGCGGCCAAACAGGACTCTGTTTCTGCGTAACCAGAGAGAAAAGTGGATCTCTTCCACTATGCTATTGGCGGGGCCCATTTATAGTAGTTCTTTCAAGATCAGATCCGTTTAATGGATTTGTAGGACTGATTTAGGCCATGAGACAAAATCTGGAATAAATCTGAATCTTAGGTGGACCGCAATATCCATCAACGTGGCATCTTTTCCTCCCATCTTCTGATCTCGTTCTTTTACATGGTCACACAAGAGCACCATGGTTCTTGTTGAAATCGTTCCCTAGACCTACTGGTTGGATCGGATCATCCATCTAGATGATGTTTGTGGGCCACAAGAATCCAACGCAGACCCTGTTTATGCTTTCCGTCTCTGCCTCGGATTCCAAGGAAGTGCGATGATCAGTGGGGCCCACTATGGGAATCTTATGGAAAATCAGCTCTATCCATTACCTTTTTAATGAAAAATAGTCCGGGAATCATGAGATTCCATTCACATTAATTGTGGCCCACCTGATCTTTCACTCCACCGTCGATCTTCTGTTTGGATAGATGGATTTCGCTCCTCGCGATCTTACGTATTTCTGCCACCTAGGAAAGGGTAATACCCCCTCCATGGAAACCTTGGACGGTCCAGATTCATGATCTAGATGAGGGATGGGCCCTACTGAAATTGTCCATGCAGACGCTGGCGAAAGAAGAAAAACGGAGATTTCCGTTTTTGAAGCTAACGCGGGTCAGCGGTTTTTGACCCGTTGTATGGATTCGGTGCACCGCAGGAGTGCACTGCACTCGCATGCCCCCCTTGTGAGGTCCACCATGATGCTTGTGAACGATCCATTCCGTCTATTCATTTCCTAAGCTCATTTAATGAGTTGAGACCAAAATTGAAGCACATCCAGATATCAAGTGGGCTGTGAATCAATGATTTCTGAGCTGATCTATCTGTTGGGCCACTTCCATCAGGATCCAGTGGCTGAAATTTGATGTGTACGATTACTTTATGGTCTTCAGGCCATGTATGTAGTTTCAAGCCGAACAGATGGTGGGAACCCTGTTATCTTGCATTCTGGATGATTTTCGGGCCACTTGAGCTTCAGTTTTCCGATTTTCTCGGATATCTAGCATGTAATTCCGTCGATCTTGGTCCCCTGGAGTTCGTCCCTAGCCTTTGGTTTCATCAGAGCGTTAAATCCATGCTTTAGGCACCCTTTTTCAGTCCATGCTCGTAAATACACTCTGTATCACAAACACGATTAAATCGAGCCATTAAACAGTATCATGCTTGTAAATCCAAGCAATAACTGGGGTCTGATATACAATATTTGACCCTCAGCACCCATCTAAGTGTAGGTTATAGGTTTAGGTTATAAGTGTAGGTTATAGGTTTAGGTTTAAGTTAGGTTATCGGTTAAGGGTTAGGGAACTGAGAATAGGTTAAGGTTTAGGTTTAGGAAATCGGGTTCGAGACTGGGTTTAGGTTTGGATTTTCAAGTTTAGGTTTAGGTTAAGGAGTTGAGATTAAGATTAGGTGTAGGTTTAGGTTTAGGAATTTGATAATACATTTAGGTTATAGGTTATAAGTGTAGGTTATAGGTTTAGGTTTAAGTTAGGTTATAAGTTAAGGTTTAGGGAATTGAGAATAGGTTAAGGTTTAGGTTTAGGGATTTGAGAATATATTTAGGTTTTAGGTTACAAGTGTAGAATATAAGTTTAGGTTTAAGTTAGATTATAGGTTAAGGTTTAGGGAATTGAGAATAAGTTAAGGTTTAGGTTTAGGGATTTGAGAATACATTTAGGTTTCAGGTTTAAGTTTAGGTTTTAGGTTTAGGTTTAGGTTTAGGTTTTGAGCGGGGGAAAACGTGAAATTGAGTGGGGGCAAACTAGAGAATCAGCAGGGCAAACATGAAATTGAGCGAGGCAAACTATGAAATGAGCGGGGCAAGCATGAAATTGAGCGGGGCAAACTAGGAAATGAGCAGGACAAACATGAAATTGAGCGGGGCAAACTAGAAAATGAGCGGGACAAGCATGAAATTGAGCAGGGCAAACTAGGAAATGAGCGGGGCAACCATGAAATGAGCGGGACAACCATGAAATTGAGCGGGCAAGCATGAAATTGAGCGGGGCAAACTAGGAAATGAGCAGGGCAGGCATGAAATTGAGCAAGACAAACATGAAATTGAGCGGGGAAAATATGAAATTGAACGGGACAAACACAGAAATAAGCGGGGCAAGCATGAAATTGAGCGGGGGAAACATGAAATTGAGTGGGGGAAACATGAAATCAATGGGGCAAACTATAAAATCAGTGGGGTAAACATGAAATTGAGTAGGGGAAACATGAAATTAGTAGGGAAAACTAGAAAATCATTATGCCCACTGTTTCCCATCGTATGATTTACTTGATATTTTGATATGCTTCAATTTGGGGCTCAACCCCTTAAATTAGATGGAAAAACGGATGGACGGCGTGGATATATTACAGGAAACGGATTGGCTACTCCCCTTGCCACCAGCCAATGGCTGGTGTTCGGTGTTCTATAGGCCCCATTATGATGTATGTGTTTCATCCATGTCGTCCATCTATTTTTATAGATTATTTTATCATATTATACAAAAATTGAGGTATATCCTGATCTCAATTGGACCACATTATAGGAAATAGTGTTTAATGAACATTGACCATTAAAAAAAATTTTGGGGGCCATAAAAGTATTGGGTCAAGATGACTTTGGTTTTAGCCTTCATCTAGGTCTTTATCACAGAAAAAATAGATTGGATTTCAGACAAATAGTACAGTGGGCCTCTAGAGGATTTAAATGATGGATATCCAATCACCATTGTTTTCCTCTAGCGGGCCACCAGCCAAATTTCTATCTAATTTGGGGCTCAACCCCTTAAATTAGATGGAAATTGAGCAGACAAAATGGATGAAACACATACACCATGGTGGGGCCCACAAAGCACCGATCACCAACCATGTACACCATGGTAGGACCCACAGAGCAACGACCACCAGTCACGTACACCATGGTGGGGCCAAAGAGCACCGACCACCAACCACGTACACCATGGTGGGGCCAAAGGGCACCGACCACCAGCCACGTACACCATAGTGGGGCCCACAGAGCACCGACCACCAGCCACGTAGATCATGGTGGGGCCCACAGAGCACCAGAGGAGTAGCCAATCCATTTCCTATACCCATACATTCAATGTGGGCCCAACTGAGTTTAAAATATACCTGTGCTGCGTGCTTTCTTCGCTGGACCGACCATTTTCAAAAGAAGACAAATGTTGATGAGGGGGGCCCACAAAAAGGGTTTTTTTTTTGTCTTTCTAACTAGGCAAAGAAAAGGGGTGAAAGCAACGGCAATGAAGTAGCAGTGGAAAGGGAAAGGAAAAGAAAACAGTTGAAATGGAGAAGAAAAACAGCAGTGAAAAGGAGGGGTATTTTCATCCTGGAATTCGTAATCCGCACATGCAGGTCTAAGTTGCAAAAGAAGGTTTGTCTTCTTTCATAAAAACAGCTGGCTAAAAGGTGGGGTCCACAGTCCTAAATTTCTCCTTTTATAAAATACAAAAGTGGTTTTGTCACGTCCTTTTCATAGAGAAAGAGAAGAGAAATTTAGGACTATGGACCCCACCTTTTATTCAGCTATTTTTACGAAAGAATACAAAATTTCTTTTGCAACTTAGACCTGCTCATACAGACAACGAATTTGAGGACGAAAATACCCTCCCTTCCTTTCGAAGACGAGCGCTAACGCTCCTCCCATCGAGAGTTGTGTGAACGGCTCAAAAGAGATCAAAGTTACATGGCCCCACATCTATGTATTTATTATATCCACAACGTTCATCCATATTTCCCAAAAAAAAAAAAAATCATATCCAAAGATCAACTGGACCACACCACAAAGAGCAGCGGGAAAATTGATTTTCACAGTTAAAAATTTTGTAGGGCCCATCATAACATTTATTTTCCATCCAATATATTCATAATGTCACAAAGGCCTGGATGAGGAGGAAAAACAAATTTCATAATGATCCAAAACTTCTGTAACCCCTGCAAGGGTTTCAATGGTAGACGTTCAATTCCCCACTACCTTTTAAGTGTGGTCCACTTAATAGTTAGATCTATCTTATTTTTTGTCTCAAGCCTTAATATGAGCTCGTCAAATAGATGGATGGTTTGGATATAACACAGACCTCATGATGGGACCCACAAAAAAAACACGGACAGCAGCGACATAGGCCCCCGTCGAGTCCGGCGACGGTTATTGCTACAATTATAATCCGTAGCCATAGTGTATCGAAAATTGCAGGATTTCTTAGGCAAACTCGCTGGACCGTTATAGACTTTAACGATAATATCAAAAGATCTTTGATATATCAAGCTACGATTATGGCTAGAGCTGTACACGAGTCGAGTATCGCCCTACTCGTACTAGGTTCTTAACGCTCGAGTGCTGCTCGTACTCGGCTCTACTCGGCCAACGAGCAGGGACTCCCTACTCGCACTCTACTCACCTGAGTACGAGCCAAGTACGAGTAGTAAACGAGTAGAGTTGAGTCCGAGTTTTCGAGGCGAGTTCGAGTACGAGCAGAAATTCCAAATATATACTAAACAATTTCTATATTAACATATATTAAACAATTTCTAAAAATCAAAAATAAAAAATTAAACCCACACATACCGGGCGAGCTAGGCAGGAACAACCAGCAGCTGCGTGCAGGGCAGGGCGATGAAGGACGACTGACGAGTGGCAGCCTGGCAGGGACGAGCTGCGGCACCGGACGAGTGGCAGGGAGGAGCTCCGTCACCGGACATGCCGTAGGGACGAGCAGATAGGAGACGGGTGTCTAGCACCGCCGGACAGTGGACGGACGAGTGAGAGCGAGAGAGATGGAAGAAGAGGGACGGCCGGACGGTGCTGAGAAAGGGAGGGGAGAAAGAGAGAGAGAGGGAGGGTTTTTTTGAAAACGGCCGTTGGAGGGAAAAGGGGTTTCGAGCGGGTGCTTGAAAATGACGGGCGACTGGGTGAGTGAAGTAGGGTTTTTTTTTGCTTATATATATGGGTACGAGTCGAGTACCGAGTCGAGTACACGAGTTGAGTATCGAGTCGAGTACCTCCAGAGTCGTACTCTACTAGTAATCTAAATGAGTAGATGAAACCCGCTCGTACTCGGCTATAATTTAGACGAGTCGAGTACGAGTCGAGTATTCCGAGTCGAGTCGAGCGAGTACTCAAGCCTTAGTCTGCTTATGTACAGCTCTAGTTATGGCTACAGTTATAATCCGTAGCTATAGGGTCCATTACAAAGAGAACTTTTTATCCCTTACATTTTTCTCTGATACATAATTATGCAAATATGTATATATAGGTATATAAAAATATTTTTCTATCTTTTTAATTCATTTCTTTGCCTATTTATTTAACATGCATATCTCCTAAACTAGAATGATTTACTTAACGTACGACATATGATTTTGGGGTAGGAGAAGCTAATTTAGCCAACCAACCTAGTTATTTTCCATGATTCCATCGGGTCGATGGTGGAAAATCTATTTCATTCACTTTGTGGTCAATTTCAATCACTTCGCGGTCAAATTGGAAATTGAGCGGGACAAACTAGAAATTGAGCGGACCAAACTGGAAATTGAGCGGGACAAATTGGATATTGAGCGAGCCAAACTAGAAATTGAGCGGGCCAAACTAAAAATTGAGCGAGCCAAACTGGAAAATGAGCAAGACTAATTGGAAATTTAACGGGCCAAACTGAAAATTAAGCGGGCCAAATTGAAAATTGAGCGAGACAAATTGGAAATTGAGCGGGACAAACTGAAAATTGAGCGAATTGAACGGGACAAACTGAAAATTGAGCAGGACAAACTGAAAATTGAGCGGGCCAAACTGGACTACGTGTCAAAATTCTACGTAATATGACAATATTAGCTTTTCCGTTTTGGTTTACCATGGACTATTTGCATTCAACTGAAAAAAAATAAAATAAAGCTCTAGATATTGGTAGCTGGGAGGTTCAAATGACAGGTTTTCTGGGACCTGCTCTATCCACCATTGGATACAATAAACCAATAGTCTGGATTAACGAACTATGTGCTTCATTTATTTGAGATGAAAGACAGTTTATACCGTCGAAAGATGTGTGCTAATCATCAGATGATTCCTCCTCCACTGTGATGAAACACGTGGGAGATGCCAACCATTCATCAGATGGGTCTAGAACATATGCCACACTTGCCCCAGAAAGCCATCTCTATCTCCTTACGTGGCGACCCACGCATAAAAAGATTAATTATAAGGGTCAGGTCTATTTCATGACCCAAGCAGTCTGATTTACGAAGATGTAACACCCAATCTTAAAACGACCTAGATATAAGCATGTCAGCATCCAATCTTAAAACGGGGTCAGCTACAACGGGTCATTGATGTATTGTAACAACACAAGTAGGATTATAGCTGTTGGATTTGGGTCATATTAGAACGATCTCAGTTTGGCCTGCTCAATTTCCAGTTTGTCCCACTCAATTTCCAGTTTTGCCCGCTCAATTTTCAGTTTGGCCCGCTCAATTTCTAGTATGGCCCACTCAATTTTCAGTTTTTCCCACTCAATTTCTAGTTTGGCCTGCTCAATTTCCAGTTTGTCCCGTTCAATTTCATGTTTGCCTCGATCAAAGTTACATGGGCCCCACAGTTATGTATTTATTATATCCACAATGTTCATCCACATTTCAAGATCATTTGGGAGCATTATAAATTATTATATATTTTTTTAAGAATCATATCCAAAGATCAACTGGACTACACCACAAAGAGCAGCAGGAAAATTAATTTCACCGATAAAAATTTTGTAGGGCCCACTAGAACATATATTTTCCATCCAATCTATTCATAAGGTCACGAAGACCTGGATGAAGGGGAAAAATAAATTTCATAATGATCCAAAACTTGTATGACCCCTAAAAGGTTTCAATAGTAGACGTTTAATCCTCCACTGCCTTTTATAGTGTGGTCCACTTGATAGCTAGATCTAACTTATTTTTTGTCTCAAGCCTTAATATGAGCTCGTCAAATAGATGGACGGTTTGTATAGAACACATACCTCATAATGGGACCCACAAAAAAAAAAAACAAAGAAGCTAGTGAGTTATGGTAAGTGGGACCCTATAGCTACGGATTATAACCGTAGCTTCGATATATCGAAAGTCTTTCGATATTATCGAAAAAGTCCAAAACTGTCCAGTGAGTTTGCCTAAAAAATCTTGCAATTTTTGATGCAGTATAGCTACAGATTATAATCGTAGCTAGACTGCACAGGCGGCAGTGCCGCGGCCGTCTGTTTGTTTGTTTGTTTTTTTTTTTTTTTTTGCTGTGTTGCTTTTGTGGGTCCCATCATGAGGTCTGTGTTATATCCAAACCATCCATCTATTTGGTGATTTCATATTAAGACTTGAGACGAAAAATAAGATAGATCAAACTATCAAGTGGACCACACTATAAAAGGCAGTGGGGAATTGAACGTCTACCGTTGAAACCCTTTTAGGGGTTACAGAAGTTTTGGATCATATGAAATTTGTTTTTCCTCTTAATCTAGGTCTTTGTGACCCTATGAATGAACTTAGATAGGGAGGATTTCTCACAAACATCACAGTGGGCCCCTTAAAGGTTTCTAATGGTTGACGCTCATTCAACATTGTTTCCTGTAATGTGGTACACTTGAGATTTGGATATACCTCATTTTTGGTCTCATACCATAAAATGATGTGGAAAAATATATGGATGACATGGATGAAAAGCATACATCATGGTGGGGCCCACAAACCACGGACCATTCGCCATTGGCAGGTGGTAGGGGGAGTGCCCAATCCATTTCCGTGAAAGGAGGGGTATCTTCGTCCTCAAATTCGCTGTCCGTGCGAGCAGGTCTAAGTTGCAAAACAAAGCTTGTCTTCTTTCATAAAAACAGCTGGATCAAAGGTGGGGTCCACAGTCCTAAATTTCTCAAAGCCAAAAAACGGAAGGGAATGGCTCATGAAGCTACCACTTTCAGTCCAAAACGTGAATGATAGTTGGAAAGTTTATGGTTGAAAACCCAAGTTTTGGATCAAGCTGGTGTTTACATTTTCCGTTAATGCAGGTCTATGTAATAATCTGAACAGGTTGGATGGCAAATGAATGATGATGGGCCTTGGGAAGTTTTCAATGGTAAAATTTCAATCTCCACTGCTTCATGTGGTGTGGTCCACTTTGGCCTTCAATCTATCTAATTTTTTTTTAACTATTTCCCTAAAATAATATATCAAGATGGATTGACGGTGTGGATATAACCTATACGACATGGTGAGCCCACAGAGCCTCTGACACGATCGTGTAGGGCTATAGCTAGTCTCGGATGGAAACGGATTGGTTACTCCCCCTGACACCAGCCCCGGGGCTGGTGGTTGGTGCTCTGTGGGCCCCACAATGATGTATGTGTTTCATCCATTCCGTTCATACATTTTTACAGATCATTTTATGGCTTGGTCCCAAAAATGAGAGGTATATAAATCTCAGGTGGACCACACCACATGAAAGCAATAGTGGTTGGATATCTATCATTAAAATCCTCCTACGGCCCACTGTACTGTTTATTTCACATCTAATATGTTGATTAGGTCATAGAGGCCCAAATGAAGGGAAAAAACAAAAATCATCTTGATCTGAAACTTTTATGGCCACATAATGTTTTTTAATGGTCGACGCTCATTCAACACTGTTTCATGTAATGTGGTCCACTTAAGATTGGGATATAACTCATTTTTGGTCTCATACTGTAAAATGATCCGTAATAATAGATGGACGACATGGATGAAACACGTACATCATGGTGGGTCCCACGGAGCACCGACCACTAGCCATTGGCTGGTGTCATGGGAAGTAGCCAATCCGCGTCAATCCCGGAAATGGATTGGCTACTCCCCCTGACACCAACCTCGGGGCTGGTGGTCGGTGCTCTGTGGGTCCCACAATGATGTATGTGTTTCATCCATTCCGTTCATACATTTTTACAGATCATTTTCTGGCTTGGTCCCAGAAATGAGAGGTATATAAATCTCAGGTGGACCACACCACATGAAAGCAATAGTGGTTGGATATCTATCATTAAAATCCTCCTAAGGCCCACTGTACTGTTTATTTCACATCTAATACGTTGATTAGGTCATAGAGGCCCAAATGAAGGGAAAAAACAAAAATCATCTTGATCTGAAACTTTTAAGGCCACATAATGTTTTTTAATGGTCGACGCTCATTCAACACTGTTTCATGTAATGTGGTCCACTTAAGATTGGGATATAACTCATTTTTGGTCTCATACTGTAAAATGATCCGTAATAATAGATGGACGGCATGGATGAAACACATACATCATGGTGGGTCCCACGGAGCACCGACCACCAGCCATTGGCTGGTGTCAGGGGGAGTAGCCAATCCGCGTCCGTCCCAGATTACCTAATCCACGCATCCGCGAAATACGCCTTTCACAACAGCGATTAGACGAGTGTGCCACGGTCCTATTGCATGTAACGTCATCTTGTGCTTGTGTTGCTCCATACACGCAAGCCACCAGAAAAGTAAAATAAGCACCTGCTGATTCCAATGATTGTCTATTCTATATACGGTGGTAACTCTTTGACCATACACATTGCATATTTCTACGTAGATCCAGACCGTCCAAATTCCAGACGCAATTGTACCTTGACCATCTGATCTTATCCTTAGGAGTTGGACTACTCACTACTTTACTTTTGATGTCCATCTAGTTGCTATAGGTTGGATGGATAGGATTGATTGATCAGTGCCCCACAACTTGGACGGTTTGGATAGCCGTACATGAATGCTCCAGAGTGAACTACCACAGGCGTCTAGCCAGTAATGCAAAGGTATGCCAACCCATGTGTGCATGCAAGCAAATGTGTTGATAAGTAGCATGTGTGTAAGATCTGAGCGCTCCATGGGGGGCCAGACAATGCTTAGATTTTCTGAGCCAAATATACCACAGGCGAACTCGAACCGGACCGTGAAAAGAAAGTTTTTAGCCGTACAATTATTTCCTATACTGTTGGCCGGCCCCTTGATGACTGAAAGGGCGTGCCTTGGGACTCAGAAGATCAAGTACAGTTTGTTAGAAAATTTGATTGGATACACCGAAAATTACAAAATAAATAATTAAAAAAATAACAATTTCACTAGGCTGAATCACGTATAAAATACACTGTCCTTAAAGCGTGATTCATCCCCTTATCACTGCTGATGGGACCTAGAAGATCAAGTGCCTTGTACAAAGTGCGTCATCTAGCGCCACTACAGCCACACTGCCTCACTGCCTCACTGCCCACGCCCACGCCCTCGCCCTCGCCCACTCCCACGCCCGTGCCCGTGCCTGAGCCCGAGCCCGAGCCCGAACCCCAGCGCGCGCGCGTGCGTGCGTGCGTGTGTTCCAGTGCTTCACACTAGAGCACGCAATCCAAGTTTCATCTCCTCCAAAAAGCTCCAAGTAAGAATACCCTTCACAACATCTCATATAAACTACAAAACTTTCTTTTACATTTCCGATGTGGGATAAAGCACACACACCGCACTTTTTAATTCAAAAAACGTTTTCGCGAGAAAATTCTAAAATTTTGAAAATTCAAATTTTTGTTTTTTATTATTGTTAAAAACCACTAATTTTTCAACAATCCCCCACTGGTTTTTTAAAATAATGAAAACTCTGTCAGAATTATAACAGTTATTATGCATAAAGAAAGATATCTTGCGATTTGAATCTTTCCTTAGTGTAAGCATTTTAAAGTTATTTCGAAATTCCTAGTTGTCGCAGCATTGAACCAATTATTCCTATATGATATAACCGAAAATACCACACACATAATAGCTCCTGCGTTACGTGTTCCTTTATAATCTTGCTTAGCACTTTTAATAGCCATGTGCTTATCCTGTTTCATGAACGATCTCGAGATAACTCTAAGTCTCATGAGAAGCGGCACCACTTCTACGTTCACATAGGTGAAATCCTTCCAGTGTTTCCGTTAAAACACTTGTCCCGTTTGACTGGACTTCATTAAGAGTTTAATACTCATCCCTCTTTTGTAACGGCCAGCACTATCATCCTGGATGAGGTTATTAACTTATTTAGTACTGAAACTTTTCACTTATCAGTAAATTGTTGTTACCCATTAAACCCAATATTTAGAGATTTTCTAAATTAGGGTTGGGTTTCTTTCACTTGTGAAACTTTGAGTAAAGAGTTTCAACCCCATCCCTTTAGATGTTGTCCTTATTACCTCTCTCGTTAGAGGTTTTGTAAAAGGACCAGCCAAGTTATTACTTGACTTTACATATGAGATCGCAATGATTCTATCTTGAATCAATTGCCTTATATAGTCATGTCTCAAACTTATGTGTCTGGACTTTCCATTATAGATACCACTATAGGCTCTCGCTAGAGTGGCTTCACTATCATAATGAAGTGAAACGGTCGGTATAGGCTTCGCATAGAAAGAGATTTCTAATAGAAGATCCCTTAACCACTCAGCCTCTTTTCCTATAGCAGCTAAAGCTATGAACTCAGATTCCATAGTTGAGTGCGTTATGCATGTTTGTTTCTTGGATCCCCAAGATACAACGGCACCTCCTAGGGTGAATATCGACCCTGTAGTGGACTTGTTGTCCCCTGCACTCGATATCCAACTTGCATCGGTATATCCTTCCAATACTGCTGGAAATTCTGAGTAAAATAACCCTAGTTCTTTGGTTTCTTTAAGAGAACCTGGAACTCTACTTATTGCTTTCCGGTGTTCAACACTAGGATTACTCGTAAACCTGCTTAGTTTACTCACAGCGTATGCTATATCCGGTCTTGTGCATTGCATTGCATACATAAGACTGCCTATAGCACTAGCATACCCAAGTTATGCAACTGCTCTTCCACTGTTTTCTTTTAACTTAATACTTGGATCAAACGGGGTCTTTGCCTCTTTAATATTCAAGTGATTAAACTTGTTTATTATTTTCTCAATATAATGAGACTGGCATAATGCGAAACCCCCACTATGTTTTTTAACTTTGATACCTAATATGGTATCCACTTGTCCAAGATCCTTCATTTTGAAAACTGAAGAAAGAAACTTTTTGGTTTCAGTTACACCTTCCATTTTATTACTGATTATTAACATATCATCTACATACAAGCATATGATTACAATATAATCATTACATACTTTTGAATATATGCATTTATCAGCAATGACAGAACTTTAGAATCAAATTTATCATGTTACTGTTTTGGTGCTTGCTTTAACCCATACAAAGACTTAACTAGTCTACATACTTTTCTTTCATTTCCTGCTAGAACAAACCTTTCTGGTTGCTCCATGTAAACCTCTTCATCGAGATCACCATTTAGGAATGCTGTCTTCACGTCCATTTGATGGATATGAAGATGATGTATGGATGCTAGAGCGAATAAGATCCTAATCGATGTTATTCGAGAGAGTAAGTATCTAAATAATAGATTCCTTCTTTCTGTCGGAAACCCTTAGCAACTAATCTTGCCTTAAAGGTTTGAATTGTACCATCAGTGTGATATTTTTTCTTAAATACCCACTTACAACCTATTGGTTTAGAACCTGGGGGTAGATCTACCAATTCCCATGTTTGGTTAGATATTATGGAATCCATTTCATCATTAATAGCTTCTTTCCAAAAAGTAAAGTCTCTTGAAGACATAGCTTCACTAAAGGTTTTAGGTTCATCTTCTATAGTTAAAACCATAGATATTTTCCTAATCACCTTCTCTCTATTACCCTCTACTAGATGAAAAGAGAGTCGTTGAGAGTCTATTTGATCAGAATCAAGACTCTTTTCTACTCTTGCTCTTTGACTCCTACGAGGTTCACTAGGAGCTTTCTCTTCTATTAGTGTTTCTTTTATAATTCTATTAAGAGATTGAATCTTAGCATTCTTTTTCTCCGTGAATACAAAATTCTCAAAGAACTCTACATCTCTAGACTCTATGATTACATTGGTGTCTAAGTCTAGAAGTATATAGGCCTTACTATGTTGTGCATATCCTACAAGGACGCACTTGATAGCTCTTGGTCCTAACTTAGTTCTTTTAGGTTCTAGAGTTCTGCAGTATGCAAGACACCCCCACACTCTAAGATACCCTATGTTTGGTTTTCTTCCTTTCCATATTTCATATAGAGAGGTCTTGGTTTTCTTAGATGGGATTTTGTTTAAAACATGACACGCGGCTAACAGTGCTTCTCCCCATAGGTTTAATGGCAACTGTGCTTGTATTAGCATTGAGTTGACCATTTCTACTAATGTCCTATTTTTTCTCTCCACCACACCATTTTGTTGTGGTGTATAAGGTGCTGTGCACTAATGTATTATGACGTGTTCTTCACAATAGTTAGAAAATTCATTACAGAAATATTCTCCACCTCGATCACTACGAAGTATTTTAACATTTTTATCTAATTGATTTTCTACTTCAGATTTATAGATCTTGAATGCATTAAACGCTTCATCTTTCAATTTTAATAGATATACATACACATATCTTGAACAATCATCTATAAATGTTATAAAGTACCTTTTACCTCCATGGGTAAGAACGCCATTTAGTTCACATATGTCAGTATGCACTAGGTCTAATGTTTGAGATGATCTCTCAACGCTAGGGAATGGTTTCTTGATTATTTTAGACCGTATGCATACTTCACATTTATCTTTGTCACTATCATTATATGATATTAAGCCGTTCTTAGCCATGAGTTTTAAGGTACTGTAGCCAATATGGGCTAGTCTACCATGCCATAGCGTTACAGACTCAACCATGTAAGTAGAAGAATTCTTTTCATTCAAAGATAATTTGATCATCCCATTACAAGCATATCCCTTACCCACAAAGTTCCCATTCTTGGACAAGATTATCTTGCCTGATTCAAACACAACCCTAATCCCAGGTTTGCTTAAGAGATCCCTTGAAACAAGATTCCTTCTTATGTCAAGGACATGCAGCACGTTGGTCAGAATTACCTTTTTTCCAGAGGTAAAGAGTAATTCCACGGTTCCTTTGCCTACAACTTTCGATCATCCTTCATTTCCCATTTGAACCTCTTAACCATTGGTCTCGTCTTCATAGGTTTTGAAAGAAGATCGATCGTTGCATACATGGACTGTGGCACCTGTATCATACCACCAACCAGGAATTTTCTCTTGAAATAGGTTCACTTCTGTGACCATTGCTACAATTTCATCGTCTACTGCATTAGCCTCTTTCTTAGGCTTTTTTCGGTCCCTACAGACTCGGGCGAAATGCTCGGTCTTGCCGCAGACATAGCAAGCTCCCTTAGGTTTGTCATTCTTCTTCTTTTGGGTATTCTTGAATTTTCCTTGATCTTTGTTAGGTTTAAGGGAATCTGCTTTCTCATAGGAATTATTTTGAAATGGTCGTTCTACTGCATTCACCTTGGATGAGGATGCACCATTAGCGTCATCCTTTTTGTCTCGGTTACGGGATTCTTCTTCTATACGAAGATGCTTCTGGATTTGTTTCAGGGTGAACTCTTCAGATTTATGCAGTAGTTTCTTCCTGTAGTCTTTCCAGCTCGGAGGCAACTTTGCGATTATAAATCCGACTTGAAAGGATTCAGGAAGATCGATTTTTATGGCTTTTATTTTATTTACAATAAGCTGCAATTCTTGGATTTGGGCAAGCAGCGGTAGATTGTCTACCATCGTGAAGTCAAAATACCTGGCAATTAGAAACTTCTGTGTACCTTCCTCTTCAGCCTTGTATTTGTACTCCAGTGCGCTCCATATTTCTTTCGCTAATGTGGTCCCCGTGTACAAATCATACAATCGATCAGAGAGAGCATTAAGGATGTGGCCACGACACAGCAGTTCATCTGCCTGTAGCTTGATCCTAGCAGCCACTTGTTCTGGAGTGTCAGTTTCCTTTGCTTCAGGTAGAGGCTGGAGAGTCGAGTCCAGGATGTAGAAGATCTTCAGAGCGGTCAGCAGGAATTTCAATTTGTCCTGCCATCTAGTGAAATTCAAACCATCGAATCGGTCTAATCGGATCAGATCCTGGTTCATCAGTTTGACTGATGCAACACTTTCGGTGTCCATCGAATCACGCTTTAAGCTTGTTAGAAAATTTGATTGGATACACCAAAATTACAAAATAAATAATTGAAAAAATAACAATTTCACTAGGCTGAATCACGTATAAAATACGCTGTCCTTAAAGTGTAATTCGTCCCCTTATCACTGCTGATGGGTTACAGACGAATTGCTTCCAGGATAAGACAAGCCTTATCTGGATCCAGCGTGCAACAATCACGATAGGTCCACTATGGAACAGTTTTAAAGCAGTAGATTTCTTCTAACAGATTTAAACGGTAAAGATGATCACAGTGTTCTAAAAGGAGTTATGGACTATATTTAATTTGATGGGAGAGATGGTATGTTGAGATGAGGAAATCGGACTGGAATGGTCCAGTTTATATAGGCCTCAGGTTTATACCCGTTGTTGTGTGGTGTTCAATGGTCCAAAACAAAAACGTTTCTGGCCGTTGTCCATTAATTTTAGATGTTTCTGGTCATTAGATCAGAAGATCTGACCGTTAGATCATCCTGGCCCGTCCGTTTTCGGACCGTTTGACTTTCAAGGCAGAGAGCCGTTTTTAGAAACGGCTGGACGTTTCGGATTCTAGATCCGACCATTCTCAGTCACCTATAAAAATCCAGGCTCATTTCAGATCCATACTGCCCTAAGGCTCTGACCAGACTCATCGCACTAGACCCATTGCACCGCGATCGCACCGAGGTCGCATCATCTCGCGCCGGTTCGCGAGGGAGCGACCCCTCTGCGACACGATGCGGACATGCGAAGTGCAAAGTGCGCCATCTAGCGCCACTAAAGCCACACTGCCTCACTGCCTCACTGCCCATACCCTCGCCCACGCCCACGCCCATGCCCGAGCTCGAGCGCACGTGCGCGTGCGTGCGTGCATGTGTTCCAGTGCTTCGCACTGGAACACGCAATCCAAGTTTCATCTCCTCCAAAAAGCTCCAAGTAAGAATACCCTTCACAACATCTCATATAAACCACAAAACTTTATTTTACATTTCCGATGTGGGACAAAGCGCACACACCGCACTTTTTAATTCAAAAAATTCAAAAAATGTTTTAGCGGGAAAATCCCGAAATTTTGAAAATTCAAATTTTTGTTTTTTATTATTGTTAAAAACCACTAATTTTTCAACACAGTTTTTCAGGTGTGGTATTTGGTTCGTGTGCAGGCGTACGGACAGAGAGGGTAATCCACACGTATGGGCTTGGCAAAATGATGTAGAGCGGGTTGTGAACAGTCTCATTATTCCATTGGCCAAGATTAGAGTTGTACCCCAGTATACTTTGTTGGGTTAGCTTACTCAACTCAACTCGAAAAAGCTCAAATTGACTCAGCTTGAAACTGATTTTGAGCTCAGTTAAGCTGATTTTTTTTAGCTCGAAAAAATTTCGAACCAAGTTCGAGCTTGCCCAAGCTCGACTCGGCTCCGATTGAAGTCAACTCAAATCGAACTCAAATTGGACAACTCAAATTGAACCAGTTCAATGACTCAGTTACTTTAATATTGTCATCGCTCACCAAGTGTTTGATGAAATGACTCAACGAAGTGTGGCCGGTGGCAAGGAAGATACGTATATAAAAAAAGGTACATATATAAAACAAATACCCATTTTTCTTGATTTTTATGTTCCTTACAAGGTATTTGATGAAATATCTATAAAACCACTGCTGATGTTTTACATACAATGAGATTTTAAAGGTGCAGCCCATGTGTTTGTAAAAATGTTATATAGGCGAACTTGACTCGATCTTGGCTCGAACTTGGCTTGAACTCGGCTCGAATTGGCTTAATCAACTAACTAAACCGAGCCGAGTTGGCCAATCAGGCTCGAGGACTGAGCCAAGTCGAGTTCTAGCTGGGGTCATCAAGTGGCCGAATCGAGTCAAGCTGTGTCAAGCTCAACTTGGTTCGACTCGTGTAGACCTCTACCCAAGATGGGTCAAAAGAGGCCCAGTCGATGACAAAAGTGATCCAAACCGTCAAACCTTAAATCGGGCGTATCTCATAATCCGAAATGAGTTATCGGATGAAAAATATATGATTTTGGGATAGGATGAGCCACTTTAGCCACCCAACCCACTATGCCGGATTGCGAAACCGGATTTGCAAAATACCATTAGATCAACTGCGTTTTCCTCTATTTAATTTCGTTTTTACTATAAGTAGCAAATTTTAGTTTAATTATAACTCTTCATCCATTGGGCTTTAAGTGTTACATCCAACATCAAGAGTGGTTAGAAGAATTAGGAGAACAGTGTAGTGAATCCAAATAAGACACTTATTATTTTTGGCCGAAAACCTTGTGTACTAGTAGACATTATGATCGTTTATAGATAGCAAATTTACTATTTATAGTAAGTTGTCAATTATAGGAGTTTTAAAGTTTGTAAACTCATTTATTTCTTTCATCAATCAAATTATCAATTTTATAAAATTAAATTTAAATTTTTCTACATTTTTTCGTCTCTACAAGAAGTCTAAGCTCACCGTAGTTATCCTTGAGAAATACGGTGATCGGCCTCATAAAGTTCATCCCCGCGTCACAAAGACCACTCAAGTCTCAACCAAATGAAATTATATACGATGGAGCCAGTGGAACAGGAATGGTAGACCCATATCCCTATTTTACATGAGGTAGGGAAATCTTTCAATCAGGTTAATCCATCTAGGGGGACCCACTATATACGCATGACATTGATGATCCTAGCCATCTAAACAGTGGCCTTCAAATGCACAGTTCGACAACAAAAACAGTTAATGGTCTTCTTCTTAGTATTCTTAGTATGATGGGTCATCTCAACGGATGGTCCATGGTTGAAAATCACAGTGAATGGATCATCCCGGTCATACAGATGAGGGTATCAAATGGACGGTTAAGATGAAATGCATTTAATGAGAGAAATTGATGACTAGGAACATCCCTTTGGTGCACTTTTAGCTAAGGCCATCCACGAACTATACACATTATAATGGATGGTCAAGATCCACCTCCCCACCTGCCACATGTCTGCAATTGGGCCACGAACCAACGTCCCTCAATGATCCAGCGAAGAGCCCGTTCGATCACACTTCGAGAAGGCATGGAACACGTTGGGATTTTAAAATTGAGTGTCTACCTCGATGCGTCTCAAGTTCCATCTTAGTACACCCGCTGGGGCCCACATGCTGCAATGGCTCAATAATTTAAATCGTTCATATCCTCATTAGTGCAATGAGCTATTCTCTCCTAATCGTGCTTCACTTATGGTTCTAATCTTGGTTTTTTTTAAGTGGCCCCCTTTTGATATAGAGAGGGTCGCAGACAATTTCATGGCCAAGATGGATCAGAAAAGGCCCGGTCGACAATAGGAGTGATCCAGACCATCGGACCTTAAATTAGGCGTATCTCGCAATTTGGAATAAGTTATCAGACATAAAATATATAATTTTAGAGGCAGAACGAGCTACTTTAGCCATATGCAGGGTTACACAAGTCGGATTTGCGAAATACTGCCAAATCAACGGTCATTTTCCTTTTTTAATTCCATTTTTATAAATAGTAAGCTTTAGTTTTATTATAAGTCTTCATCCGTTGGGCTTTAGGAGTTGTGCCCAACATGAAAATTAGGAGAACAGCTTGGTGGAACCAAATAGGACACTTATTATTTTTGGCAGAAAACCTTGCGCACTAGTAGACATCATGACCGTCTATAAATAGTAAGTTTACTATTTATAGTAAGCCACAAATTCTACAAGTTTTAGTTGTTGTTCGATTCTGACTTCTTTCTCATTGCTTGGTATCCCTATTTAAAGGGTTGTGAACTCATTTTGATGTCACGTCTTTTCGTGCGTCAATTTTGGAGAAGCTTATTTGTGAGTGTCACGCCCCAGACTCAGTAACCAGAATCACAAGGAACCCGATGGCCGGTTTTGGCCGTAATAGCCTCCATAGTAACCCATTCTCGGCTCCTAGGGCAGGTTCTGATCTTGGGATCCTACAAGGAAGATTTTTCATAACAATATAATCATTACCAATACGAGCATACCCAAGATCACAGTAAGAACATCTGAGGATAACAAAGTCACACATCGCAAAAATCCACTAAAAATTTGAACTTTTACAATCATCCATAAAGTCCAAAAGGACATACATGAGACAAAAAGGAAAGGAGAGAAAGGTCGGCAACACTGGAGTCCTCAAATACTCAGCTCTACTCCACGCTCTGCTGCTACGACACCTGCCTAGAATCTCTTGCATGCATCGATCGTGCATAAGCTTATAGAAGCTTAGAGGGTAGTGTAAGTGTGTGATAATGGTGCACAGAAGAGTAGTATGAGATACAAGGAGAGAAGCATGATCAATGAGGATATCACTAGCCTTACCCAGGCTTATCATGAATAAGTTGCAATGAGTACTGGGTGCCATACCAAGGCAATGCATGAAGGGGCTTTTACAGCCAATGCTAATGCGATGCAAGTAATACCAGTGCTCATATCCAAACCACAAGTCAAGTACATTTTCGATCATAAGAAAATCACTAGGGTCCATTACAATGCTAATTGACTGCCGCTCTACAGACTCCGCACAGTCAAACGAGCGTAAGAGACCTCACTACCCGCCTGTGGACAGCCAATCACCAATAAGGCCTGACGGTAGCGGACCCATTTACGAGCTGGTCAAACTCTGCCTAGCAATGCCCCCTACACACTAGGCAGGTAAGGCCACACCCCTATCCAACCGACTACATGACAGTGGGAGTCGCGGCCTAATGGTATAAGGCCCTCGTGCACTCATGTATTTCACTCGATCACGGCGTTGGATCAGATCCTTGGTACCATGGAAGTTTTGGAAATTTCACCCATGGGCATCCTATGCACCCGGTATGCTCAACTAATATTTCCTGTGTCCACACATACGGCCACCCACGAATATCCCTGTGGAGGCAATGCCCTAATGAAGGAAGGGCGAATACCCACATGTTATACAAATGCCAGATGCATGAATCACACAATCACTCATGCATTAATCTCAAGCATCCATCATGCTTTAGAGGGGAAAACTCCACCCCTCAAGGAGATACCAACATACCCTACACAATGGCACAACCATGGCCAATCATACCTCAACCAAGCATGCATATGATGTGTATAACAGTGGGCCATAAAGACGAATAAGGGTGTCAATGAGGTGAAGATGAACTCTCTACCTAACCATGAAAGGTTTATATACTTAACCAATTTCCTCATAAGGAATACAATCTCTAGTGGGGGCCCATTTACCTGGAGTAGCCCACGAGACTAAGGAGAACAATGATATGGGCCTAAATAGATGAGACGAGCCTAGTAAGGGCCTATGGTGGGCCTTTAACCACCCATAGAAGCCCATGAGCCTACCTTTGGGCCACCAATGTGGACATCCAACCACAATTGGTCCTCAAGAGGTAGCCCATCTTTAATTAATTACGGATCAAAGCCCAAGCCCACACAACATTAGAAAAAAGAAATGGGCAGCCAGAAATATACCACATATACTCATGTTGGGCTTCAGAAAGGCGGCCCAAGGCCTATCCAAAACATGGGTTCAAGGAAAATACACATAACCCGACCAATACATACCACTATAGGCCTATAGGGGAAATGTTAGGGCCCAATATAAAGGCCACTATTCCCATATATTGTGGTGGCCTAGTGGGCAGCCCATTGCTCAAACCACATAGGCAAATGTCATACTCTTAGTTAAGTAAGGTTGTACATACAACCCTGCCCAAGTATAAAGTCGATTTGGTGGGTAACCAAAGGCCCATCTATTTGTGTAACCCGGCCCACTATCCCAACATAATAGTATGGTAAAAGAAAATGGCCCAAGAGTATTCTAAAATATAAGGAAGCAATAAATGCCCAATTTCCTCAATATGGTGGGCCCCATAATCATGGCCCCAATGGGCCCTAGAACATCAGGGATGGGTCCTCAACTAATCATACACAAAGCCCAATGGGCTGAGGCCCAAAAGTTCTGAAATAATAAAGGGGACAATAATGTACAAGAAATTTCTGCAATGCATGTTGCTGTCTTAAATTTGGACACTCCATTAGAGTGGGTCCAGGGCCTCTAAAACTCTAGAAATTGAGGGTCAAAGTCCCTCATCATGCATATAATAAGAGGAAACCCAAAAAAGGTGGCCCACCATTAGAGGAAATACTTTTGAATTATGGTTTTTATCAAGGCATATTGCTGGATTGCACAGCAGAAAAATTTGGCAGTCCAACCATCTTGGCCCATTCTTTTGGATGCCCAAATGGGGTCAGTTAGGGCTGAAATTTTACAGAGTGACACTTCCATAGGTGGGTCACACCCCCACAAGATTTCAGAATTTTTGAATATTCCTAGGTATTTTAATTAATTTAAATAAGACAGTCTGTCCAAAAAAATCGGACAGACCTGGACGTCCCAACGCTGTGGGCCAGTCCGGCCCTCGCCACGGTGTGCACAGGGGTCCATTGGTCGTGAAATTTAGTAGGTAGGTCTTATCATGAGTGGACCAAACCCCTACAAAATTTTAAAAATTTTAGACATCTATAAATATTTTAATTCATTAAAATAAATCAATCTGTCATGAAAATCGGACTGATCTGGACACCATATTATAGTGGGCCGGTCCAACCACCACCATGGTGTGTATAGGCGTCCACTAATGGGCCCTCCCAAGAATGAATCATACCCATACAACTACATTGATTATACATGCAACATAAAATTACTACATGCATGATATATAATTGCTATGGATGGTTGGGATGTCATCCTAACCTGATCCTTAAGGTCTAGATGACCTTAAGATGGAGTGGATTATTAAATACATCATGATGGGGTCCATGGAGAATGGCCCCATCATGGATCATGACATGCATGTAGGATGGGTCAAAGGGCCACATCCATGGGATCAAATGGGATCCCCACCATGGATTGGTGGGTCCCATGTGATCCATCCATAAAGAACTAATGAGATTAAAGAAAAGAAAGGAATTCAGCAAAAGAATAGTCACCCACCTTAATGGATCCCACTCCAAAGTTACATCAATCTACTATTCTTGCTCTAAGAGACATGGATCTATGGTTGAGATCTTATTCTAATGGTTAGATGGGGAGGGAGATGGAAGAAATATGACTGAAATTTTTTCAGCAAGGTATGATGTTTTGGAGGTTCTAGCAATGAGAGAAGAGAAAATGAAAGGAAAAAGAGAGAAGGGAGAGAGATGTAGCATGAGAGTAATGATGAATTTTTAGAAAAATGGAGGCATGCTTGCCTTGGCAAGAGGAACTCATGATGAGTTTGGGAGGAGATTCCTATGTGCTAGGGGTCTAGGAGCTAGAGCCTAGGCTAGCTATAGGGGTTAGGTTCTCTAGGTAATGATGTCATAGATTTGCATGGGAATTTGTGCAAACCAAGTGGGTCCCACAAAAAAAAATGCAATCAATGGTCCAAAAATGTGCGGCCTACAACTTTTGATGGACACGCCGGATTTACGCACGAGATGCGGCATTGGAACCGCGGCAACGAAGCGGATGCAATGGCACAGGTCTCAACTCGATCCGAGTCGGGTCTTCATGACTGAACTCACGGATGACCGCAAACACTTTTCAAGGGTCATGGGTCGTCGGGGTTCGACTGGTAAGACCGCCGGACCAAGATGGACGGAATGCATACTTACACACACATGCACACATGCGAACTCGTGTCGGGTCTCACAGTGAGAGTCCAGAGAAGCTCCGTAGATTCAAAGTAGTTATCCTTGAGGAAGACGGTGATCGACCTCATCACGTTCATCCCTGTGTCACCTTTGAAAATTTTCCTTCATTATTCTAAGTTCATATATAGAGCGGCGACCAAAATTAGCCATAAAATTGTCAGTCTTGTGAGCATCTAGCCCAGTTGGAATGCTAAATCAGCAGGATACCAAGTAGCAACAGCAACAAAACACACTCTTTCTGATATATTAAAAAGATGAACACAAATTGTCTAGTGGAATTTAATTGGTTGCAGGCTGCTATTTTGTGAGTAGACACCAGTCTCTCCATGGTAATCCAGTCAGCAGGCAATCCACCTTTATATATATATATATATATATATATATATATATGTGTGTGTGTGTGTGTGTGGGGGGGGGGGGGGAAGGTACTATGCGCTCGAGTTGATGGGAACGTCCCATGAGGTCGAGCTGTGTGGGCCCCGCCGTGATGCGTTCGAACATCTACCCCATCAGTCAGATGCACCATTCCATCGTGGGCCTAGATCTCGAAAATCAAGTGAATACGTTACTTGTGTGGGCCACACCGTATACAGAAGTTGAGAGGGGCCGTGCACCATTAAAACATTCATAATCATTTTTTGGGCCCACCGAGATGTGGTTTGAAAATCCAGCCCATCCATTATGTGTGTCCCACTTGGATGAGGGTTCAGACCAAGTTTCAGACGCATGCAAATTTCAGGTGGGCCTCACCAAGTGCTTTTATATATTTTTGGCATGTCTTCACATGATTTTAGATGATATGGCCTACCTGAGTTCCGTATACGGCTGATTTTTGGAATATCCCATAATTTAAAGTACGCCATATGAGATGAACACGGCAGAAAGGAATGCTTACTGTTGAAACCTTCATAGGCTCCACCTTAGTGTTTATATTCCATCCAAACCGTTTATAAGGTCATTTTCACTGATATGAAATGAAAACACCGCGAACATAAACCAATACAAAATTTTTGTAGCCATATGAATGTTTCAACGGTGGTCACTAAATCCCCATTGTTTCCTCTCATGTGTCCCATTTAATTTCTAGATCCTCCTCATTTTTGGTCGCATATCCTAAGATGATTTTGAAAAACGGATGGACGGGTTTGATTTATCACAAACATCATATAGTGGGCCCCACACAGAATTTTAGCACATAATCTTCCAACAACAAAAGGCTTCGCACGTCAAATTTATTGCAGTTTTGTTTATTCAATCCCTGAAAAATTTCTTCACCATCAGACGAATAGCATGATGCCACCACTCGACCTTATGGAAGGTAAGGTACGGTCGAGCGTATAGTACCTTTTCACACCACACACACACACACACACACACACACACACACACACACACACACATATATATATATATACTATATATATATATATATATATATATTATATATATATATATATATATATATATAGGGAAAAGGTACTATGCGCTCGAGCGCATACGGTCGTCCATGAGGTCGAGTTGGTGTGGGGCCCACCGTGATGCCGTTCGAACATCTACCCCCTCAGTCAGATGCACCATCCCAGGTGGGGCCCACACGGCTGAAAATCACCTCAATCCGTGACTTTTGTGGGCCACACCACGTACAGAAGTGGAGAGGGGCCGTGCACCATTGAAACATTCAAAACCAGTTGTGGGGGCCTTTCGAGAGGTTTCTTCATGATCAAAACCGTCCATCATGTGTGTCCCACTTGAAAGTAATTTTAAACCACTTTTCAGGTGGTATCCACATCTCAGGTGGGGCCCACCAAGTGCTTTTACATGTTTTTGCTTGTATACTTATGTTTTCAGATGGTATGGCCCACCTGATCATGGTGGACGGACGATTTTGGGCCGTCCAGGCCCAAAATGGGACGGTGCATCTGGTGGACGGTGTGGATCTTCGAACGGAATCACGGTGGGGCCCACCCCAGCTCGACCTCACGGACGACCGCTTTACGCTCGAGCGCATAGTACCTTTCCCATACATTATAATATATATATATATATATATATATATATATATTATATATATATATATATATATATATATATATATATATATATCCCAATGCTCAGCTGCGCAATAGCTCTTACCGTGTTTGTGTGAATGTTTTTTAGAGCTCATCATGCGTGATGTGACTCCAAAATATGAATGGTGCACACGAAGCAACATCTCATTAAAACCCCCAAGTCTAATGTTTACTTGTTCCAAAACTTTAGTGGGCTATGAAAAATGAAAAAAGTTTCTTCCCTTGATTTGCATTTTCTCTTTAATATGACCTGGTAGAATTTTAAATCAATGTGAAAATTTGTCCCATGAGGTTTTATGGGATTTCTCATCACATGGACCATTAGGATTAAATGCCGTGACATATGTGCAAAGGTGTGTGCACGCGCAGGTGAGCATGACTCTATGTATAAGATTTACGATTTTGTCACATCTTTTTAAGTAAAAGGCTCATCAGATAGAGGTGCTTCTTTAAGTGCAAAACGGGAATGATAGATTGACTTCACGTAGATTTCATCTACTGTGAGAAAAACAGAGATATGGTTTGGGCTCCACAGACCACTAGAAGTACGCCTTTTACAATGGCCAAACTACTTAATTTATATGGTGCGCCACGGTCCTCTTGCATGTAACGACAGTTTATGCTCGTGTGCCACGCAAGCCGCCAGACAGGGAAAATAAGCACAGCCTGACTCCAATGATCGTCTACCACTATTTTATAAACGGTGGGGACTCTTTGATTGTACATGTTGCATAGTTCTATGGAGAATTAGACTGTCCAAATCTCAGGCGCAATTGTACCGTGTATAATCCAACCATTTGAGTTACTAGTTAGTGAAGACTCCAAGTTCGTCATTTTATATTCCAAGTTAGTGAGGATTCCGAGTTGGTCATTTTATATTCCAAAGTCAAGCTATGCAAGCATACAAGCCAAAACCCAAGAAAAAGAAGCGAGAGCGTGATCCTAACATCCAGCATTCACAAGGGTCATTGGAATGTTTATTTGCAATCCAAGCGATTGATAAAGTCACAGAATCCTCAATGAATGGACCACGCAGATATCACCCTACTCCAAAACTTATGGCTCGCAAGAAGTTTTCAATGGTCAATCAACATTGTTTCCAGTGGTAGTTTACTAGGGTTTGGATCTACTTCAATTTTAAGATCATGTCCTATCACGTGGACAAAGTAGATTAAGGAACATATGATGGCCTCGTATTGTTAATAGCACTATCTTATACCTACCTTAATATCATACTTCATTGGTAATATATGTTGGGATTTGTGTGGTGGAATCACATAAAGATGGATTTAGGATAGCAATCCAATGGCATCAAGCAAACATAAGAGAACACAAAGATTTAACGTTAAAAGTCTTTCGAAAAAAAAAAATCACGGCACAAAGTGATAGAAATCCATTATGAAAGCATAAATTACAAAGAGAAAAGACTTACCCGATTCGAATAACCTTGAATCTCACCCTCGCTACACACTTTGAAACCCTAGAACCGTTTCTAAAAACTCTTTGGAATACTTTAGAAAGTCTTGACATACTTTAGAATAGTCCCAGGAATTTCTATCTATAGTTTAGGAAACTTCACTTACGCACCAACTTTAAAATAATCCGAGAACCACCTCAAATTTACGCAGTCCGTATACAGTCTGTGTAACTTTCGACTAGCCGAGGATTACAAAAAATCCAAACTTGTCTAGATTTATGGTGTGCTGTAGCAGGCAACCAAAAATAAAAACCTGTTATACTCCTAAAAAATACATATAGTAGTGCGAGTAAGGATCATTCCCACGGAGAGTGTCTAGCCTAGTTTTATGCTACGTGAACAAGGATGGAGGGAAGGTGTTTGAATATAACGAAAACAATTTCAAGAAAAACAACTAAGGAACAATTTAAATTAAAGTATCGAAATCAATCAACAAAACAAACCTTAGTCTAAGTCAACATCCATCATCGGAATTTTACAACTGATCATCGATGCAAGTTTATATCAATTCATACTTTGAATATTCACCGTTGGACCTATTTTCCTATCTCTCCGTAGTTGAAGTTAATTAGAAAACAAGCAATCTAATTAATCTTGGCTACTAAACAACCCAAGACAAGTGCTAAAGGTTTAATCTAGTAGTAGCATTAAGAATTAGAGAGATCGATGAAGCTAAACAATACAAGCACAAGCAGTTGCATTTAATTCCGTTGAGCATTCTTCCTATTATCTAATAATTTCTGACGCAGCAAATCATTAAATCTTAGTTGCTTCACAAATTAGAGGGATCAAACAATTACGAATTTGATATCTAACCTAGCAGTAGATTGCAACGAATAAATTACTAGTAGGCCTTCTAGTAATTAAACGAGACAATCATGAAAATAAGCACAGAAGAACATCCGATACTCAAAGCATGAATTAAATAATAAAAACAAATTAGATCTCACAGTTTAATTGATTCCGAGGCTTCTGTTTTCTTCGACCAATTATGAAAGTTTAGCCGCGCAGGGCCATGATGAAAACTCGAAGGAGAAGTTGGAGAAGAAGGGAGGGAGAGGCGTCTCTGTCTCCTGATTTCTCCCTCCCTCTTAAGTCGTTCAAATTCAGTTTTTATTTTTATATTTTTAAGCCTACAAAATCTCCTAAAAATATTCTAAGTATTATCCTAAAATAACAATATCCAAATCTAACTAATCAAGGAAAATATTTAAAAATCAAATAAAGTCCTAATATAACTAGGAAAGTGGTGTTTTCAGTTGGAAATTTTCGTGCACCAGATCTTGAAAACTTTCAAAAATAAACCGCATAAGATCCGCGTATTAGAATTGCAGGCTAAGGAAGGTTTCGGTACGATAGCAGGGTGCAGGTGCAGCAACTTCAAGCCCGATTTTGACCTTGATGCAGCCAGTATCTCTCAAAACTCAAAACATAAAAGTTGTAGAGCTTTTTCTTGGCGTTCCATAGCATTTTGAATCATCTAATCGGAGCTTGGATGAGAGAGTTATGCCCAGATTATGAAGTGATGTCAAAACTATCCAAAATCGCCCAATTATCTTCGTTTTGCATTTAACGCCTCCATTGGCACCCTAAATCAAAATATAAGAATAATGAATACATTTGGGTACTAGATAAGTATAAAGGACTAAATATTAAGGGAGAAAAATATGACATTTTACATTCTCATCAATTTAAGACATCTTTTTAACAACAATATAGACCTTCATTTAGCCTGTGATATGTGTATGACATTCATACATGTCAAACATATACCACCTTCATGTGGATGCTAGCAATGTGATCAAATCTTTTAAATGCCACGTGGGGTGGCTGATCATCGCTACATTTATGAGCCATTACTTAGATGGTTAGAATTGTCAAATGATCAAAGTGTTATTTTTAAACCATAAGAAATATAAATAGAATTAATCTACTGGATATCTCAAGATAATAATTGGTTAGGCCAATTTTGTTTTTCCCGTTAATCTTGACCGTCGGTTTTCATGCCATTGATTGAGATCACCTACTTCCCGTGATGTTGCCATCAATCGAATTAATTTTGCTAATAAATGTTGACGGTTGGTTGAAATTGATCAAACCATCCACTTCAGTCATCGAGGTCATCCAACTAATGTCTAAGATCATCATATCCACGTGATTTTTGAGGCACGGGCCCATCAGATGACCAGGCTCTTGTGCTTGATTACCACCATGGATACAACCGATAGCTCCGGACACTTATCTAAACCCTATTTCAGAAGAGCTAAAAAAAGGTTTTTTTTTTTTTTTTTTTTCTTTTTCTTTGCATCACTAGGGGGAATGAACCCCATTTTCCCTTTACAATACGTCACTCTCATAAAATAAAAAGGTGGTTTTGTCACGTCCGTTTCAGAGTGAAAAAAAAAAAAAAAAAAAAAAAAAAAAAAAAAAAAAAAAAAAACAAAAACACTGAAGGGAAAGGTTCATGGAGCTGCCACTTTCAGTCCACGTGAATGATGGCTGGAAAGTATCACTTTCATAAAATTAAAAAGTGGTTTTGTCACGTCCATTTCAGGGAGGAAAAAAAACAGAATTACTTTCATAAAATAAGAAAGTGGTTTTGTCACGTCCATTTCAGAGCGGAAAAAAACAGAGAAATTTGCGACTGTACGACCCATTTAGTGCCCATTTGTGAGATCAAGCCCACCTCATTTTACCTTGCGAGAATAAGCCCTGGCTGTACGGACGCCTTGCCAAAGGTCGAAAATGCCCCTGCTTTTTCCTCCTAGCGGATCGGCTAGTGCTCGAAGACCAGCGTTGACGCTCCTCGAAGTCCTACGAACGGTTCAAAAGAGATCAACGTTACATGGGCCCCACAGTTATGTATTTATTATATCCACAACGTTCATCCATATTTTGAGATCTTTTCGGAGCATCATCCAAAAAAAAAAAAATCATATCTAGAGATCAACTGGACCACACCACAAAGAGTAGCAGAAAATTGATTTTCACCGTTGAAAATTTTGTAGGGCCCACCATAACATTTATTTTCCATCCAATCTATTCATAAGGTCACAAAGACCCGGATGAATAGGAAAAACAAATTTCATAATGATCCAAAACTTCTCTGACCCCTAAAAGGGTTTCAATGCTAGACGTTCAATCCTCCACAGCCTCTAATAGTGTGGTCCACTTGATAGCTAGGTAGATTTGTCTTAATTTCCGTCTCAAGCCTTAATATGAGTTCGCCAAAATGATGGACGGTTTGGATATAACACATACCTCATAATAGGACCCAAAAATAGCGGTGGGATAACAACAGCAAAAAAATAATAAATAAATAATAATAATAATAATAAATAAATAAACCAGGAACTTTTCTATGGGTCATTCTATATCTACGGATAATAACCGTAGCCATAGCCCTCACCCATGCCATTTCAATATGTCTTTTTATATTATTGAAGGTCTTTCGATTAATCGAAAAAGGCCCAAAACTATCCAGCGAGTTTGCCTCAAAAATCCTGCAATTTTCAATTAATCAAATGTCTTTCGATTAATCTATGAAATTTTTTTTAATTTTTTTTTTTATTTTTATTTTTTACATGGAGAACTTTATTCTACCTACAATTTTCTCAAATACATATTTATATAAATATGTATATATAAGCATTAAAAAAAAAAAAAATCTCTCTTTTTTGAATTTATTTCTTTATTCATTTAACAAGAATATCTTCTAAACCAAACTTAGTTACTTGATGTACCCTATATGATTTTGGGGTAGGAGAAGCTACTTTAGCCAACTAACCTAGTTCTTTTCCAAGATTCCATCAGGTCGATGGTCGAAAATCCATTTCATTCACAGAAATTCACGCTCATTTCCGTGCATTTCACTTCACAGTCACTTTCGTGCATTTCGCAGTCCAATCGCTTCACTTCACCCCCATTTCCATGCATATCACGGTCATTCCCGCATATTTCGTGTTCATTCACGGTCATTTCGGCGCATTTCACGGTCATGCCCCTTCACTTCACCGTCATTTCCGCGCATTTCGCGGTCCAATCGCCTCACTTCATGGTCATTTACATGCATATCACGGTCATTCCTGCATATTTCGTGTTGATTCACGGTCATTTCGGCGCATTTCACGGTCATGCCCCTTCACTTCACGGTCATTTTCACCTATTTCACGGTCCAATCGTTACACTTCACCGTGAAATGCATCGAAATGACCGTGAATCAACACGGAACAGGCGGGAATGATCATGAAATGCATGGGAATGATCATGAAGTGAATTGACCGTAAAATGGGCTGAAATGACCATGAAGTGAAGGGGTATGGCTGTGAAATGCGTCGAAATGACCGTGAATCAACACGGAATAGGCGGGAATGACCATGAAATGCATGGAAATGATCGTGAAGTGAAGCGAATTGACCGTGAAATGCGTCGAAATGACTGTGAAGTGAAGGGGTATGACCGTGAAATGTGTCGAAATGACCGTGAATCAACACGGAATATGCGGGAATGACCATGAAATGCATGGAAATGATCGTGAAGTGAAGCGAATTGACCGTGAAATGCGCGGAAATGACCGTGAAGTGAAGGGGTATGACCGTGAAATGCATCAAAATGACCGTGAATCAACACGGAATATGTGGGAATGACCGTGAAATGCATGGAAATGATCGTGAAGTGAAGCGAGTTGACCGTGAAATGCTCGAAAATGTGCATGAAGTGAAGAGTTATGACTGTGAAATGCGTCGAAATGACCGTGAATCAACATGGAATATGTGGGGGGTGACCATGAAATGCATGGATATGATCGTGAAATGAAGCGAATTGACCATGAAATGCGCGAAAATGACCGTGAAGTGAAGGGGTATGACCGTGAAATGCGTCGAAATGACCGTGAATTAACACGGAATATGTGGGAATGACCGTGAAATGCATGGAAATGATCGTGAAGTGAAGCGGATTGACCGTGAAATGCGTTGAAATGACCGTGAAGTGAAGGGGTATGACCGTGAAATGCGTTGAAATGACCGTGAATCAACACAGAATATGCGGGAATGACTGTGAAATGCATGAAAATGATCGTGAAGTGAAGCGAATTGACCGTGAAATGCGCGAAAATGACCGTGAAGTGAAGGGGTATGATCGTGAAATGCGTCGAAATGACCGTGAATCAACACGGAATATGTGGGAATGACCGTGATATGCATGGAAATGATCGTGAAGTGAAGTGAATTGACCGTGAAATGCGTTGAAATGACCGTGAAGTGAAGTGGTATGACCGTGAAATGCGTCGAAATGACCGTGAATCAACACGCTATAGGCAGGAATGACCGTGATATGCATGGAAATGACCATGAAGTGCAGCGATTGGACCGTGAAATGAATGAAATTGACAGCAAACTTATTGAAATTGTCCGCAAAGTGAATGAAATAGATTTTCGACCATTGACCTGATGGAATCTTGAAAAATAACAAGGTTAGTTGGCTAAAGTAGCTTCTCCTACCCCAAAATCATATATGGTACGTCAAGTAACTAATGTTGGTTTAGAAGATATTCTTGTTAAATGAATAAAGAAATAAATGACAAAAAGGGGGAAAGAAAATTTTATATGCTTATATATACATATTTATATAAATATGTATTAGAGAAAATTGTAGGTAGAATAAATTTCTCCATGTAAAAAATAAAAATAATAAAATAAATAAATAAATAATTGTATAGACTTTCAGGGGGCTACAGTTATGGCTACGGCAATAATCCGTAACTATAGCTTCGATATATCTCGAATACACTTCGATATATATCGAAAATTGTAGGATTTTTAAGGCTAACTCGCTGGACTGTTTTGGACCTTTTTCGATTAATCGAAAGACCTTTGATACATATAAAAGGACATATTGAAAAGTCAGAGGCTACGGATATGGCTACGGTTATAATCCGTAGCTATAAGTTCCTGTATTTTATTTTTTATTTTTTATTTTGCTGTTGTAATCCCCACCACTTTTTGTGGGTCCTATTGTGAGGTATGTGTTATATCCAAACCGTCCATCTATTTGGCAAACTCGTATTAAGACTTGATATGAAAAAAAAGACAGATTTAGCTATCAAGTGGACCACACTGTAAAAGGCTTTGGAGGATTGACATCTACCGTTGAAACCCTTTCATGGGTCACGGAAGTTTTGGATCATTATGAAATTTGTTTTTCCTTTTCATCCAGGTCTTTTTGACGCTATGAATAGATTGGATGGAAAATAAATGTTATGGTGGGCCCTACAAAAGTTTCAACGTTGAAAATCAATTTTCTGCCGTTCTTTGTGGTGTGGTCGAGTTGATCTTTATATATGATTTTTTTTTTTTTAGATAATGGTCCGAAATGATCTCGAAATATGGATGAACGTTGTAGATATAATAAATACATAACTGTGGGGCCCATGTAACTTTGATATCTTTTGAACCGTTCGTCTTCCCGCTTGAAGGAAAAAAGCAGGGGCATTTTTCGACCTTTGAAAGGAGTTCGTACAGCTGGGGCTTATTTTTGCAAGGTAAAATGAGGTGGGGTTTGTCTCGCAAATGAGCCATAAATGGGTTGGGCAGTCGCAAATTTCTCAGAAAAAAAAAAAAAAAAAAAAGGGAAGGAAAAGGCTCATGGAGCTGCCACTTTCATTCCACGTGAATGATGGCTAGAAAGTTTATCATTGAAAACTTAAGTTTTGGATCAAACTGGTGTTTATGTTTTTCGTTACTGCAGGTCTACGTGACAATCTGAACAGGTTGGATGGCAAATGAGCATGATGATGGGCCTTGGTAAGCTTTCAATGGTAAAATTTCAATCTCCACTGCTTCATGTGGTGTGGTCCACATTCACCTTCACTCTACCTAATTTTTTAACTATTTCGCTAAAATAATATATCAAGATGGATTGACGGTGTGGTCCACATCCCGGGATTTCTTAAGGTGGATTCATCGACGTTGAGTTCTGCCCACCCTGTACATGGCTTAATCCATTTAATAACGGAGAAGGAGGGAGGAGTAGTGGAAGGGGTGGGGATGCCTAGCCCATCGATCCAGCATTGGGGAACTCGGATGCTATTCCTACCTTTAGTCTTCTGCAACACCTGCGAAATCATGTAAGAAAGCCTCCACTTCACCTTGGCAATCATTAAAGCAGTAGATGGGGGGAGCCCCTTTAAACCTGGCTGAGTTCTTGGCCAACCAGATCTTCCATAGGACAAGAGAGGGGGTAAGGCCCTAAAGAAGAGAAATGTGACCCGAGGGATGGCTCTGCCGCCACCAATTTGAGAGGCATCCCACAATGGACTTGGAGGGAGGAAAGGGTAAACCGAAAGCGGGGGAGAAGAAGGCCTAGACGGCAGACGCTAGCCTCCCTTCCATGAATAGATGCACAAGTGATTCAGATGTGGCAGCTGTACCTTAATCGTTGGAACAACATGAACATTTTGAAGCTAGCTGGACCCCTTTTTTCCAGATACCACTTTGACCGAAATAGCATTTTTCAGAAGTCTCCACATAAAAATTGAGATCTTAGGAAGCAGATGGGCATGCCAAACCCATTTGGCCCAATTGACAATGAGAGACCTGTCTCGAATGGCTGACCACGCAGATTTGACCGAGAAACAACCCAAAGGTTTTAGTGGCCAGAAGACCTTGACCCACTCTTCCGAAAGATCGAAACCACCTGAAAAAATAAGGTGTAAGACCTCCTGAGGCAAGAGGGTGAGAACCGAGGATGGGCGAAGAGGGCCATCTAGGCCTAGGAAGTCTTTAATCTGGAGCGACAGTAGAGTAGGCGAGATTGGCTGAGTCAGATGAAGAGCTAAATGGCCAAGACCTGTTCAGTTAGTGGACCACGAATTGTCCAGCCCTATCCCACTTCTGACCGGGTAGTCTGGATAAGGAGGGAGAGCAGGCGCCTGATGCTTTTCCAAAGCAAAGAGGGAGAGGAAGAGAGGGGCGACTCCGAATTTGAGTTGAGGTCAGCTGAGTATTTGGCGTTCATAATTCTGCTCCACAGACAGTTCTGTTTACCGAATTTGGTTGCCCATGCCATCTTTAGTCGCAACGCCTTCATAACATCTATTAATATCCTGAAACCGACTCCACCTTTGTCTTTTGGCGTAGCTAATTCTTTCCAATTCCTGACCCAAACTCGATCCGATCCGGGACTGAGTTCAGCAGGGCTGATTCGATCTGATTCGAATCCTTACTGGCCTGACCTGAACCGAGTCCAACTTAGTCTAGGAAATGGAACCGGGTCAGATCGAGTTGTGTCTGTCCAGTCAATTTGGACGGGGCTAAATCAAGATGGGGAGAGAGAGGGAGAGAAAGGAGGAGAGAAAGAAGGAGATGTGGAAAACTGGGAGAGAAAGGAGGAGAGGAGGGAAATTGGGAGAGAAAAGAGGAGAGATGGGTGGGTGCGGCGCCTCCTTCGAGTAGAGAAAGAGGGGTTAAGGTTCGTTCAATTTGGGACGGGTAGAGAGATGGGTAGTAAAAAATAAAAAAATAAAAAATGTAAAAAACTTATATATAGGACCGGATCGAGTCTGATCCATTTGAATCGGATCGGTTCGGATTGACCACGATCCGAACTCAGATCCGTGTAACTCCCCGAAAATCGGCACCCGAGTATAAAGACTCTGATCTCGAGTTACTGACCATTAACCCAATGAGAATGCACATGTGACCTCATTCAAATTCACATTCATTCCACACATGGATAATCAGAGAAACGTAATTCACTTAACTGATCCAAAGCGAGGTAAAGATAACGAAAGATTCAGAATTATAAGGCTAACAATCAAAAATACAATTTCAATAGTGGTGATCACCCAAAATGAGGATTACAAGCCACAATCTACAATATATAAACCCAGGACGGTTAAAATGAAAGCTTTCAGTTTACGCACAATTCTCCAAAATATAACGGCATTGTCACAACCCGTTATGAGCCTACCTGTCTGAGGTCTCACTAGCACCTGCACCAATGATACACTTGGTTGGTGTTTTAAAACACCGTCCTAGGTGGGAGTGAGTAACTAACTCAGCGGTTCCATTAGTTCTAAGTTACACATGTTATCAACCCAATCAACGCAAGTAATGATAAAACAAGAAATCAAACATTTCTTAAATACTCTTGTTAAACGTGCATATGAATATATGACATGATGCATGCCCTTTCCAAACAACACTCCCTCACTTGTGACTCCAACCACTTGGTTAGCAAATGACAACATTTCCTCAACATGCAACTTCAATGCCTGTTTCACCACATTTTAAACTAATGTGATGCAATGAATGATCATGTTAGCCGAGTAATTATTAAGTTCCATTCATCAGCATATTGGTGAAGCTAAGATATCGACGTTATATCATGAGTTTTTATCCGGATCACGTGGCTTGTTGCCTCACGTAGTGACTCCTTACTAGTGTCCCTTGATCCAAATGTAGGTGTCACCCGTTTATCTCATAAATCAACAATTCCAAAGGTACAGTATGATACCTAAATACATGAGAATCAACCCCGTATGAGTCGTCACACAATACCAAGTATGATAACTCAATTCCGAGGTGCGGGTTTGTCACATAAAACCAAAACATATAAAGGAAAGGGCTCGTCACCTAATTCCATTCATGCCTGAGTCATTCGAACGGTACTCTAGCATGGAATCATTGGCCAGATAATTTAATGGGGGTCGTTTCGAACAATAATGTATTACCTCTATTAGTGTTCACTGGTCATTATAGGGAGGCTCGTCACCCCATCATAAGCCGACAGCTCAGAAACGGTGTCCCATATCACCATGCTTAGCTCATGAGTCTTAGTTACTCACCGGTCACTATGGAGAGACTTGTCACCCCTGCGTAGGCCGACAGCTCGGATACGGTTTCCTATACCACCATGCCAGGCTCATGAGTCTTAGTGGGATCGTATCACACTAACCGTTATGAATGGACACATCCATTGGGAACAGGGTATACTAGATTTTATTTAGTCGTGTTATACATTGTGAACATACATGATCAGTCGGCTAATGGACTAATTTGATTGACATGGGAGAACCACGACACAATCGGCATTGAGTGCAAGCAGTCTGTGTAGTCCAACTACTGTCGGTCATTCATGTTCACCCGAGTCGATCAAACAAGCCTAGGGTGGCCGGCCTAACTAGGGCCACCCCTTGGTTTGAGCGATTTGCCGACTGACCCAACATTATAAGTAACCTATCAATTTGTTGTGCCGTCAACATAGATTCAACAACACGACCACATATACATTTTATCAAACATGAGAGCATATATAGAATGCTCATTGTTGAGGGTCAAATATTGCATATCAAACCCCAGTTATTGCCTATATTTACGAACATGGTACTGTTTAATGGTTTGATTTAATCGTGTTTATGATGCAAGGTGTATTTACGAGCTTGGACTGAAACAAGATGCTTAAAACATTGATTTAACGCTCTGATAACACCAAAGGCAAGGGACAGACCCCAGAGGACCAAGATCGATGGATTTATACGCCAAAGATCTGAGAAAATCGAGAAACTTAAGCTCCAGTGGCCTGAAAGTCATCCAAAATGCAAGATCATAGGGTTTCCACCATACGTTTGGCTCGAAACTTCATAAATGCTTAAGGTCCATAAATTATCCGTACATGTCAAATGTCAGCCATTGGATCCCTCTGAAAGTGCCCCAATGGACAGATCAGCCCCCATATCTCTGGTTTGAGGCCTGCCTGATAGATGGATGTGCTTCATTTTTGGTCTTAACCCCTTAAATGGGGAGATAAAACAGATGGATGGCGCAGATTTCTCATATACATTACAGTGGACCCCACATATAAGGTGAGAGTGACACAATTCCAAGAAATGGCAAGGATGGGTTCCCAACCGTTCAAACACAGATCAGACGGACATAAGATCAAGTAGGTGAGCCATCTCAAAAGCACTCCAAAACCATTCATTTCCACCCGAAATCTTGCCACTAAGCTAATGGACAGTGTGGCTTTGACAGACAACACTAATCATGGGCCCCACCATCATCCCAGCGCAGGTGTTATGCAGGCCGTGTGTCCAAGCAGAGCCTAGATGTTGCTATCTTTCATGGGCTCCTATGTGATCTCAATCATGATCGGATCAATGATCCAGACCGTTCAAATGATGGAGAAAGGGATCTTGAACCACACCATGAAGTCAAATCCCAAAGATAGGCCATGCATCCACCGCAAACACCATCTAAACGCAAGTCAGTTGCATTTTTCACTGCGTACGCTGCGTAATGAGTTTCTCCACCGACTCCAGCCTCTTACGCATGTCTCCACAGCCCTAGCAACGAATCTCCTATGCCTATAAAAGAAAGAGGGGAAGAAAGGAAAGGGCATTCAATTTCCAGGGGACGTGGAGCAGAGAGAGTAATATTTATTTTATTTGTTTATTTCTACTGTTTCTTTTTATGTTTAGCCTAATCATGTCTATTCTAGGCTAAACCTCTTTGCTAGGGCTAAGAGGTGAAACTTGTAGTGTAATGGGAGACTTTTTGCTTGTGCCTTTTGTTTAGACTGAACTGATGTTGATTTTAGTTTAACTAAGGGAATGTTTTTAGTTTTTAATGGTCTGTTGTGACTAAAATTACAATGGGTCTGCGATAGCAGTGAGCATGTTCTTTTCTTTTTTATGATTATGACGTCAGGAAGCCCTGTTGTTCACTATCGTCTCTTGGGCATGGTCGAATGACGGTACCCTTCCTAACCTTCATACATTGTTGATTGGTTGGTAATTAGTTTAATTTTATTGTTTACTTTGTCTCTTGGGCATGGTTTGGTGATGGAATCCATTCTAATTCATATATCTTTCGTCTCTTAAAAACTATATCAAAGGAAGTTAAGTCTTGATTTACAAGGTTACACTCTTCAACTGGATGAAGATGGGACTCTAAGTCCAGTTGAGTTCTTGAAGCGAGCATAAGATCTCCCTGATCTTTACAAGTGGATCATCTGAATCCCTAGTTTCCTTCCTCTGAATTACTTAAGTTTTAGATTAATATTTCACCATTATTCCTCAAATTACAATCGGTTTAGATTTCATCTTAGTCTAGTTCTAGATCTACCCAGTTTCAGATAACGTACAGGTTTCAATCCCTTGGGATTCAACCTCGGTCTCACCGAGTTTATTACTACATCACAACCCTATACTTGGGGTGTGAACACTCATCTAATTACCTAGGCATTTTATCAAACATGTGAGCCTCTATGAAATAATACATTCACTAGATCATTTAATCAAACATGTAAGCATCAACAAATCAACACATCTAATCAAGCACTCAACCAAACATGTGAGCATCATTAGATTAACACGTTCATCCATTTAGGCATTTTATCAAACATATGGGCATCCATAATCAAGTAATAACACATGTTGCAATTAAATTAAAATTTAAACTTGTTAACATTCCTAATTTATCTATAAACAGCAAAATCATTAACTGAGACCCTCAAGGGTCGATAATTGGAAACCTGGGCATAATGGTCCACATCTTTAAGAAGAAATCTCCGATCTTGAGCTCCCAGGGTGAGGGATTTGGGGAAAAATCATCAATTCCTAAATCAAAAATCAAGAAAACACAATTAATTATTAGAGATCTACACTAGGTTGCTTAATCGAAGGGTAAGATATAATTTTTATCTCTGATTCTTTACATGAGTGGATTTGATGGTGGAAAATGATCGAGGTCAGGACCTCAGTTGAAGGAGACTGATGAAAGGAAGCACCAAAACCTCCAACTCCTACTCTCACTCTTCTTCTTTCTTTCTTTCTCTCCTTTGGAAATTGCAAATTTGTATGAAAAAATGGGATACCTAAATAAAGCCCTTATATAGTGCCAGATTTGGTATAAATGGCCCTAAAGGCTAGGTTTTTATTATACTAACCAGCCTTTTATTATACTAACCCTATAGGAGGGTTTTTCTAATCTCTAGGGCCCACTACGAGGTGTACATATTGCTATACACCGTAGGATAGTTAGCTCTAATGATGAACTACGTATGGATATGATCGGCCCGCCATTTGGATGCGCCTATCGACAGATAAGATTAGAAGTATGTTCAACGGTTACCAATAGTCGATCGGGCCGCGACTATATGGATATGTTTAGAGAAATATCTTTAGTCGGTACCCCGACTTTGGCCATGAATCGACGGTCTGAAAGTCACAAGTTTATGAAAGAACAAAGTGACTAGTTTCACTTAAGTTCCAAATTTCAACATAGGGGATTCATGCGTTTGAAGCACTTAAATTCAGGCCCAAGTTGAGTAATTATGAGCACTATCTTGGTTTACCACCCGCAATGAGTATCAAGCCCAGTGAGACGGACATTATTCTATAGTTTTGGATTTAGTGGGCCACTAACGAGCGGTCTATAGCTTGTTGGATAATCAAGGCATTTGTGGAATGAATTGGGTATCAAAATTTCTCGTGCACAATCATATGGATTTAGATTAGCTAAGTTCATAATATGGCCTATTCACAACTAGTAAAAATAACGATTTGATTATAATCACCATAAGCCATTGGTTCTTAGACTAAAAGGATACAGAGACAGTTTAGTTTGTTAATTAAGATCTAACCAATAGTTATCTCAAATTTCGATAGGTTTTTATTTAGTTGTAATTTTCTTAACTAATTAACGATAGGTTAGTTAGATTTAGGTTCTGTGTGAGCAAATCATGTGGCTAAACTCGGTGTTTAAGTGATCGGGAAGATTCCTTAGCTTCCTACGGTTGATTAATCGGATTTGTACGGTTCTTTATTATTACCACCCGTATATAAACTAATATTAAGTGTTAATGGTTAGTAAGTGATAATATAAGTTAATTATATATAATAAAAAATTCAAGAGTTTTTGAAAATCCAAAACAACGAAAATCTAGGACGTTACAATCCGATGTACGATCGAACCTGAGTGGTCCTATTCGATCTGCATCGATCCATGCTTTCAGTTTGGCTCAAATAGGGTCGGATTTGCCGAATCGAATCGTATTCTATCCAGCTCTACATGTAACGTCATCTTGTGCTTGTGTCACTCCATACACGCAAGCCACCGGAAAAGTAAAATAAGCAACTGCTGATTCCAATGATTGTTTACCACCATTCTATATACGGTGGTAACTCTTTAACCATACACATTGCATATTTCTACGTAGATCCAGACCATCCAAATCCCAGACGCAATTGTACTGTGACCAAACTGATCTTATCCTTAGGAGTTGGACTACTCACTACTTTACTTTTGATGTCCATCTGGTAGCTATAGATTGGATGGATAGGATTGATTGAACAGTGCCCCACAACTTGGACTGTTTGGATATAGCCGTACATGAATGCTTCGGAGTGAACTACCATGGGCGTCTAGCCAGTAATGTAAAGGTTTGCCAAGCCACGTGTGCATGCAAGCAAATGTGTTGATAAGGAACATGTGTGTAAGATCTGAACGCTCCATAGGGGACCAGACAATGCTTAGATTTTCTAAGCCAGACATCCCGCAGGCAAACTCAAACTGGACTGTGAAAAGAATGTTTTTAGCCATACAATTGTTTCATATACAGTTGGCCCCTAGATGACTGAAATGGCGTGCCTTGTGACCTAGGAGATCAAATGCAGCTTTTCACGTGTGGTATTTGGTTCGTGTGTAGGTGTACAAACAGAGAGGGTAATCCACACGTATGGACTTGGCAAAGTGATGTAGAGCGGGTCATGGACAGTTTCATGGCCGAGATGGATCAGAAAAAAGACCCAGTTCATGACAAAAGTTATTCAGACCGTCAGACTTTAAATCGATCATATCTTGCAATCTGAGATGAGTTATCAAATGTAAAATATATAATTTTGAGTATGACAAGCTACTTAGCCACCCAAACTGCTACACCAAGTTGTGCAAGCTGGATTTGTGAAATACCATCTGATCAACCGTCGTTTCTCTAATTTAAATATGTTTTTGCTATAAATAGTAAGTTTTAATTTAATTATAACTCTTCATCATTTGGGCTCTAGGAGTTGCGTCCGATGTCAAAAGAGTGCTCAGAATAATACGAGAATAGTGTGGTGTAGCCAAATATGACAATTATTATTTTTGGCCGAAAACCTTGTGTACTAGTAGACATTATGATCATTTATAAAATAGTAAGTTTACTATTTATAGTAAGTTACGAATTTTAGAAGTTTTAATTGTAGTTTTATTCTGAAATTTCTCTCATTGCTTAGTATCCCTATTTAAAGGATTATGAACTAATTTATTTCTTTCGTCAATCAAATTATAAATTTTATAGAATTTATTTATATTTTTCTTACTTTTTTTTCTCATGTATTCGAGAAGTCTCTGTAAAGAGTTCAAACAAGATTGGTGTGAATACTTATCCTTAAAGAAATATGGTGATCAACCTCATCAAGGTCATCCCTGCGTTACAAAGACCACTCAAGTCTCATCCAAATAAAATTATATACCATGGAGCCAGTGGAACAGGAATGGTAGACCCATATCCCTATTTTAGGATATCTTTCAGTCAGGTTAACCCATCTAGTGGGACCCACTATATACGCATGAAATTGATGATCCTAGTCATCTAAACAATGGCCTTCAAATGCACAGTTCGACAACAAAGCAGTTAATGGTCTTCTTCTTAGTATGATGGGTCATCTCAACGGATGGTCCATGGTTGAAAATCACAGTGAATGGATCATCCCAGTCATACAGATGGAGGGTATCAAATGGACGGTTAAGATGAAATGCATTCAATGAGAGAAATTGATGACTAGGAACGTCCCTTTGGTGTACTTTTAGCTAAGGCCATCCACGAACTCTACGTACTATAATATGGTTGGTCAAGATCCACCTCCCGACCTACCACATATCTGCAATTTGGCCACGAACCAACGTCCCTCAATGAACTAGCGAAGAGTCCGTTCGATCACACTTCGAGAAGGCATGGAACAGGTTGGGATTTTTAAATTGAGTGTCTACCTCTATGCGTCTCAAGTTCCATTTTAGTACACCCGCTGGGGTCATATGCCGAGATGGTTCAATTATTTAAATCGATCATATTCTCGTTAGTGCAGTAAGCTATCCTCTTCTCCTATCCATGCTTCACTTATAGTTCTAATCTTAGTTTTATCAAGTGGCCGCTATTGAAAATTTTCTTTCATTGTTCTGAGTTCATATACAGAGACGGCTAAAATCAACCGTAAATTTCTCAGTCCTGTGAGCATCTGACCCAGTTGGAGTGCCAAACCAGCAGGATGATGGGGGCCTTGTACAAAACCTTAGGATCTAGCCTCCCGAAACAAACCAAAATTATGGATAATAAAGCAATGAAATAAATCAAAGCATAAACCACACACCACACGAGATTTTACATGGAAAACCCTCAAAGAGGTAAAAAGCACGAGACCTCGTCCAGAACAACAATCCACTATGAAGTAGAACGTTACAACATTCTTCACTCACGCGGGAGTGGATAAACAATAAGAGAAACAAAGAAAAAGGAGAGATCTTACCGATTACGATGACATAGAAGCGCTGAGATATAGATTGCGTAGTAGATAATCTCTACGAGCATAATCTCCCTTCTATGAGCTTCTTCCCTCTCTCTTTTCCTTTCTCTCTCACCTTTAATAGCCCTAAACACTTTAGCAAATCTCTTGTAAAGCTTTAGAAAACCCTCTTGTCATACTTAGAAAGTCCTAGGTACCTCTTATTTAAAGTTTTAGGAAACTCCTTTCCGCATCCCAGTTGCGAAAAGACTCGCGACAAGAAATTCGCGTAAAATCGTGGAACGAATCTGCGTAACTACGGCTAGTTGAGTCGAGTCCATGACCGGTCGAGCACCGCCTTCGATCAGTCGAGCACCCGGGAGAAAAATAGTCCAACGTCGCTGGACTTTGAGTCGAGTCACGACTCGACGTCCACGACTGGTCGTGCACCAGCCATCGACCGGTCGAGCGAGGCTCACGACCGGTCGAGTACGGGATAAAAAATCTCATCAAATCTCCCATTTTTTTGTCCCAAGAGGGATCCACCTTCTTCAAGCCAGCTTGGTTTCTACAAACCTCAAACTTGCCCTCGAGCAAAGCCTTAGTCATTATGTCTGACCTATTATCGTCCGTATGGACCTTCTCAAGCTGTAACACCTTCTGTTCCAAAGTATCCCTGATCCAGTGATACCGAATCTCTATGTGTTTTAACTTGGAATGCTGACTTGGATTCTTGCTCAAGTGTATAACACTCTGACTATCACAATAGACCACGTGCTCCTCCTGCTTCAGGCTAAGTTCATGTAGGAACCTCTTTATCCAAAGCATCTTTTTACATGCCTCTTTGACCGTAATGTACTCGGCCTCTGTCGTCGACAATGCTATGACTTTCTGTAGCTTGCTCTGCCAAGAAACAGCTCCTCCTGCAAATATGAACATGAACCCCGAGGTAAACTTCCTAGAGTCTATGTCGTCTGCCATATCTGCATTTGTGTAGCCCTCTAACACAGGTTTACCGTCACCATAGCATAGGCTCAACCTGGATGAGCCTCTTAGATACCGCAGTATCCACTTCACTGCTGTCCAATGTTCTTTGCCAGGATTGGCAAGATACCGGCTGACAACACCAACCGCATATGTTATGTCTGGGCGTATACACACCATAACATACATCAAACTTCCTATAGCTGACGCATAGGGTATCTTCTGTATCTCTTCCACCTCTGTCTTCGTCTTGGGACACTGTCTATCGCTAAATCTGAAGTGACCATCCAGTGGAATACTGACCAGCTTCGCTGCATTCATATTGAACCGCTCTAGGACTTTCTCAATATACCGCTCATGTGACAGCCAAAGCTTCCTGCTGCTTCTGTCATGGGTTATCTCTACTCGTAAGATCTGTTTAGCCGGGCCCAAGTCTTTCATCGCAAATGACTTGCCCAACTCCTGTTTCAGCCCGTCGATCTTCTTGATGTCTTTTCCCATCATGAGCATGTCATCAACGTATAACAACCGAACTAAGAAATCACCATCTGAGAACTTACGCGTGAACACACAGTGGTCCGACTCCGTTCTGTCATACCCATATTGTAACATGAACAAGTCAAACTTCTTGTACCATTGTCGTGGAGCTTTTTTCAACCCATACAAGCTCTTCCTTAGCATACACACCATATACTCTTTGCCCTTGACTTTGAAACCTTCTGGTTGGTGCATGTAGATTTCTTCTTCCAGGACACCATGGAGGAAGGCAGTTTTAATATCTAATTGCTCTATCTCCAGATCCATGCTAGCCACCAACCCAAGCAACACCCATATGGATGTTATCTTCACCACTGGCACTACAAGAAAAATGGGCAAAGGCTACGGACTAGATCCGTAGCAAAAGCCCTTTTGCTACGGATCTGGTTCGTCCCACGTCCGTCGCAATTGGTGGAGTAGCTAAAGGTCTAGCTACGGACAATATCCGTAGCAATAGATACAATTAGCTACGGATATTTTCCATAGCAATAGATACAATTAGCTACGGATATTTTCCGTAGCCATATACAGAAATAGCTACGGATTCTATCCGTAGCTATAGACAGAAATAGCTACGGATTATATCCGTAGCAATATATATCAATAGCTACGGATATAATCCGTAGCAATAGATACCAATATCTATGATATTTGCAGCACTACATACCAATAGCTACGGATATAATCCGTAGCTATAAATACCAATAGCTACGGATATAATCCGTAGCTATAGATAGTAATAGCTACGGCGAAAAGCTGTAGCTTTGCTACGGATTATATTTCGTACCTATTTTCCTTGTTTCCATTGCAAGAACCTGCTAGATTGATAACTCATCTAAGCTTAATGCAATCAGAGAAAAAAATGATGCATTTATTACAATAGCAATCAAATCTACAATGCATCCTACATTCACATTTCTAAATAAACAATACTTCACTTTGCTCAACCTATCATAAGAATTACAACTAAGGCGTGCCCTCATGCATTAAATAATACTCGCGCTTTTACAGAATTTTCTTTCTTCAGACGGTCAAGTTCAGCAAACACAGAAGATAGAGTTTCTTCTTTCCTTGAAACTGCATAAGTAACTTCTGTAGACTTCGACACAAGATCACTTTCAAGTTTCAAAACCCTTCCGATGAGAAAATGAATTTCATCATCCACTAACTTCTTTAGCTTGTCAGCCTGTATAAAACAACAATTGTAGACACAATCAAACAAGCATGCCTTTGTACACATCTCAAAAGGAAGAAAGACCAAAAAAAAAGTGCTGGAAAAAAACAATTATATATAAAGAAATAAAAAATGTACCTACAAATCTTCTAAACTATAGTAAAATCGATGGGTTAGGTTATCGGTTATAAGTTTAGGTTATAAGTTATAGGTTAAGGTTTAGTTTATAGGTTTAGGAAATCGGGTTCGGGTTCGGGATCGGCTTTAGGTTTGGGTTTTCAAGTTTAGGTTTAGGTTTAGGTTAGGGAGTTGAGACTAGGATTAGGTGTAGGTTTAAGTTTAGGAATTTGAGAATACATTTAGATTAAGGTTTAGGGAATTGAGAATAGGTTAAGGTATAGGTTTAGGAAATCGGATTTGGGTTCGGGATCGGGTTTAGGTTTGGGTTTTCAAGTTTAGGTTTAGGTTTAGGTTTAGGTTAGGGAGTTGAGATTAGGATTAGGTGTAGGTTTAGGTTTAAGGATTTGAGAATACATTTAGGTTAAGGTTTAGGTTAAAGGTTTTGGTTTAGGTTAAGGTTATAGGTTTTGGTTTAGGTTTAGGTTTAAGTTTTAGGTTTAGGTTATAGATTTAGGGAATTGAGAATAGTTTAAGGTTTAGGTTTAGGAAATCGGGTTCTGGTTCGGGATCGGCTTTAGGTTTGGGTTTTCAAGTTTAGGTTTAGGTTTAGGTTAGAGAGTTTAGATTAGGATTAGGTGTAGGTTTAGGTTTAGGGATTTGAGAATACATTTAGGTTAAGGCTTAGGGAATTGAGAATAGGTTAAGGTTTAGGTTTTGGAAATCGGATTCGGGTTCGGGATCAGGTTTAGGTTTGGGTTTTTAAGTTTAGGTTTAGGTTTAGGTTAGAGAGTTGAGATTAAGATTAGGTGTAGGTTTAGGTTTAGGGATTTGAGAATATATTTAGGTTAAGGTTTAGGTTATAGGTTTTGGTTTAGGTTAAGGTTATAGGTTTTGGTTTAGGTTTAGGTTTAGGTTTAAGTTTTAGGTTTAGGTTACAGATTTAGGGAATTGAAAATAGCTTAAGGTTTAGGTTTAAGAAATCGGGTTCGGGTTCGGGATCGGCTTTAGTTTGGGTTTTCAAGTTTAGGATCCGGTTTAGGTTAGGGAGTTGAGATTAAGATTAGGTGTAGGTTTAGGTTTAGGGATATGAGAATACATTTAGGTTATAGGTTTTGGTTTAGGTTAATGTTATAGGTTTTGGTTTAGGTTTAGGTTTAAGTTTTAGGTTTAAGTTATAGATTTAGGGAATTGAGAATAGTTTAAGGTTTAGGTTTAGGAAATCGGGTTCGGGTTCGGGATCGGCCTTAGGTTTAGGTTTTCAAGTTTAGGATCCGGTTTAGGTTAGGGAGTTGAGATTAGGATTAGGTGTAGGTTTAGGTTTAGGGATTTGAGAATACATTTAGGTTAAGGTTTAGGTTATAGGTTTTGGTTTAGGTTAAGGTTATAGGTTTTGGTTTAAGTTTAGGTTTAAGTTTTAGGTTTAGGTTATAGATTTAGGGAATTGAAAATAGTTTAAGGTTTAGGTTTAGGAAATCGGGTTCGGGATCGGCTTTAGGTTTGGGTTTTCAAGTTTAGGATCCGGTTTAGGTTAGGGAGTTGAGATTAGGATTAGGTGTAGGTTTAGGTTTAGGGATTTGAGAATATATTTTGGTTAAGGTTTAGGTTATAGGTTTTGGTTTAGGTTAAGGTTATAGGTTTTGGTTTTGGTTTAGGTTTAAGTTTTAGGTTTAGGGAATTGAGAATAGTTTAAGGTTTAGGTTTAGGAAATCGGGTTCGGGTTCAGGATCGGCTTTAGGTTTAGGTTTTCAAGTTTAGGATCCGGTTTAGGTTAGGGAGTTGTGATTAGGATTAGGTGTAGGTTTAGGTTTAGGAATTTGAGAATACATTTAGGTTAAGGTTTAGGTTATATGTTTTGGTTTAGGTTTAGGTTATAGGTTTTGGTTTAGGTTTAGGTTTAAGTTTTAGGTTTAGGTTATAGATTTAGGGAATTGAGAATAGTTAAGGTTTAGGTTTAGGAAATCAGGTTCGGGTTCGGGATCGGTTTTAGGTTTGGGTTTTCATGTTTAGGTTTAGGTTTAGGTTAGAGAGTTGAGATTAGGATTAGGTGTAGGTTTAGGTTTAGAGATTTGAGAATACATTTAGGTTAAGGTTTAGGGAATTGAGAATAGGTTAAGGTTTAGGTTTTGGAAATCGGATTCGGGTTCGAAATCGAGTTTAGGTTTGGGTTTTCAAGTTTAGGTTTAGGTTTAGGTTAGGGAGTTAAGATTAGGATTAGGTGTAGGTTTAGGTTTAGGGATTTGAGAATACATTTAGGTTAAGGTTTAGGTTATAGGTTTTGGTTTAGGTTAAGGTTATAGGTTTTGGTTTAGGTTTAGGTTTAAGTTTTAGGTTTAGGTTATAGATTTAGGGAATTGAAAATAGTTTAAGGTTTAGGTTTAGGAAATCGGGTTCGGGTTCGGGATGGGCTTTAGGTTTAGGTTTTCAAGTTTAGGATCCGGTTTAGGTTAGAGAGTTGAGATTAGGATTAGGTGTAGGTTTAGATTTAGGGATTTGAGATTACATTTAGGTTAAGGTTTAGGTTATAGGTTTTGGTTTTGGTTTAGGTTATAGGTTTTGATTTAGGTTATAGGTTATAGGTTTAGGTTTTGATTTTGATTTAGGTTATAGGTTATAGGTTTAGGTTAAGGTTTCGGTTTAGGTTATAGGTTTTGATTTAGGTTATAAGTTACCGGTTTAGGTTTTGGTTTTGATTTAGGTTATAGGTTTTTGGATTTAAGAATGGGTTAGGGTTTAGGCTATAGGTTTTGGTTTTGGTTTAGGTTATAGGTTTTGGTTTAGGTTTAGGTTATAGGATTTGAGAATGGGTTCGGGTTTAGGTTATAGGTTTTGGTTTTGAGAATGGGTTCGGGTTTAGGTTATAGGTTTTGGTTTTGGTTAGGTTATAGGTTATAGGTTTTAGGTTTAGGTTTAGGTTTAGGTTTAGGTTTAGGTTCGGGTTTAGGTTATAGGTTTAGGTTTTGGTTTTGGTTTAGGTTATAGGTTTTAGGTTTAGGTTTATGTTTAGGTTTAGGTTTAGGTTTTAGGTTATAGGATTTGAGAATCGGTTCGGGTTTAGGATATAGGTTTTGGTTTTGGTTTAGGTTATAGGTTTTGATTTAGGTTATAGGTTATAGGTTTAGGTTTTTGTTTTGATTTAGGTTATAGGTTATAGGTTTAGGTTTTGGTTTTGATTTAGGTTATAGGTTTTGATTTAGGTTATAGGTTATAGGTTTTGGTTTTGAGTTTAGGTTTTGGTTTTGATTTAGGTTATAGGTTTTTGGATTTGAGAATGAGTTCGGGTTTAGGCTATAGGTTTTGGTTGTGGTTTAGGTTATAGGTTTTGGTTTAGGTTTAGGTTATAGGATTTGAGAATGGGTTCGGGTTTAGGTTATAGGTTTTGGTTTTGAGAATGGGTTTGGGTTTAGGTTATAGGTTTTGGTTTTGGTTTAGGTTATAGGTTATAGGTTATAAGTTTAGGTTTTAGGTTTAGGTTTTGGTTTTGATTTAGGTTATAGGTTATAGGTTTAGGGAAAGGTTATAGGTTTTGATTTATGTTATAGGTTGTAGGTTTAGGTTATGGGTTTAGGTTTTGGTTTTGATTTAGGTTATAGGTTATAGGTTTAGGTTAAGGTTTCGGTTTAGGTTATAGGTTTTGATTTAGGTTATAAGTTATAGGTTTAGGTTTTGGTTTTGATTTAGGTTATAGGTTTTTGGATTTAAGAATGGGTTCAGGTTTAGTCTATAGGTTTTGGTTTTGGTTTTGGTTATAGGTTTTGGTTTAGGTTTAGGTTATAGGATTTGAGAATGGGTTCGGGTTTAGGTTATAGGTTTTGGTTTTGGTTTAGGTTATAGGTTTTGATTTAGGTTTTAGGTTATAGGTTTAGGTTTTGGTTTTGGTTTTGATTTAGGTTATAGGTTTAGGTTAAGGTTTGGGTTTATGTTATAGGTTTTTGGATTTGAGAATGGGTTCGGGTTTAGGTTGACGGTATGATCCCTGCAAATACAAATATAAACATGGCCTGTCCAAATGACCAGGCCCCTCCAATGCCATCCATAGGAAATGGATAACTTCATCATGGTCATAACAGCGGTTTCCACCTTCCAGGGACCCCCGTTCATCCGGATAGCTCCGACGCACATCCGGGTATACTCCATTACTTTCGAGCAAATACAGAAACACAGCCTGTCCAAATGGCCAGGCCCCTCCAATGCCGTCCATAGGAAATGGACAGCTTCATCATGGTCATAACAACGGTTCCCACCTTCCAGGGACCCCCACTCTTTCGGATAGCTCCGACGCACATCCAGGTCTCTCCATCAATTTCGAGCAAATACATAAATACGGTCTATCCAAATGGCTAGGCCACTCCAATCATGTGCATTCTTGACAAGAGACGTACCAGATGCTTGAATCTGAAATATGCATTTACACAAAAATGGCATTGGGAATCGCTTCTCAAAACCGCAGACTATTTTGTTTTGAAACTCGTTCATCTCACCTGAAAACCTGTCACATAATGAATAACTGCAACCACAATGATAACTACACATGTGCATTCTTGACAATAATTAATGCTAAAATTACATATGAGCTTTGACTAGAGTTCAAATGATTCTTCTATAACAAATGACAGAATTAATGTTGAAATTACAATTATGTTAGCGTCATTTATTATGGCAAGGATTCCAATCCACTAGAGATAATTAGTCTTTAGATGAATAGAAGATCGACAGCCCTTGCATAACTTGCATCAGTATCAAAGAAATGAACATGTATATACACTATCGAGAAGTACATGTTAAAGATGTTGGTGGATTTTGAGTGGAGTTAGAGAAGGTCACCTCAGTCAAAGCTCATAAAGAGATTTTCTAGAAGGTCACCTCAGTCAAAGCTCAGAAAGAGATTTTCTAGAAGGTCACCTTAGTCAAAGAGAGAAATCTTTTTTTTTCATAAATGTTTTTAGCCAATCCTAAAGAGTCCCATTCATAAATGCTTTTAGGCCAATACAAAAAAAAAAAAAATGTTTCTTTCCAGTACACAAGAAAAGAAAAGAAAAGAAAAGATTTATATCAGCAAATTCAACACCATGAAGTTTTTACACTCAAAATGATGACCCAAATTCCATCAGGACAATTGAAACTCAACTGACAAAAATCCCAAATCAAGAACTCCATTTCCAATCTCAACTCGAACTGTGATAGGCATCTTCTTTGTAATCACACACAACAGGTTTTTTTTTTTTTTTTTTTTCCTTTTTTTTTTAACACCCATTTCTTCCAAACTTCAAATCAATCTCCTATGTTCTCTTGGACTACCATACATGGGTCTCAATCTGTCAAGTCATTTCTTCTGATAAAAGTCGAAGAACGAAGGGTTAGGAGCTGTGGACTATACTAAAACCATCATTTAGGCAGGTGACCAAAAGAATTCATGCAGACATGAATCTCACCAGCCAGTCTTGAGGTAGAATGGACAATCCACTTCACCTTACAGAATACACAAAAATAATAACCAATATTATTTTTGGTCCAGATAAGTTAACAGGCTTATATGTCAAATCCAGCCCTAACATGGATCACAAATCTGTTGTTTGTATTCAAACAGATGGTGAAAAGAAAGAAAAAAAGACAACGGTCAAGATCAAAGCATGATTTTGGCATCATGGTCCATCCAAAATAGCACCCAATTAGATTGACTGCTCCATTCAACTGTCCACTACTTATGCTGCTATGACAAATTGTATCCTATTATCCAACCACGAAATTAAAATTAGAGAGACAAACATACCAAGCCTATAAATGTGTAAAGGTTGAGTAATACATTTCCTTAGGAACTATAATCTCCCTCAGAAGAATTTGCAAAAACAGTATTGAGGTGAAGAGAAACACACATTTCTTGATCAATGATATGGTAATCTGACCACTTTCTTGCATATGATGGTTATTGTAGAGATTTGTTGTGAAATCAATGTAGTAGAAAAGCATTTGGTTGTTGAGGTCTCACTCACAGCTAGTTGTATAATAAGTTACCATCCAACCAGTGCACAAATGTCAGTCTGGTTGAAAGTATTTGGGAGGTATTTCGACTCAGATTTGGGGCTGGCTGAAGGATGTATTTCAGCTCCATTGTGTGGCCTGGTTTCAACCTAAGGTTGAGGCCTGTTTCAGCTCCCTTGTGTGGCCTGAAGAAGGCCTGGTTTCAGCCTAAGGTTGAGGCCTGTTTCAGCTCCCTTGTGTGGCCTGAAGAAGGCCTGGTTTCAGCCTAAGGTTGAGGCCTGTTTCAGCCTAAGGAAGAAGGAAAATAAGAGAAGTTAAGCTATCATTTTAAGATGGAATCTAGACTTTTCATCCTTAACGACAGATGAGTCTATCTCCTGAAAAACTTAACTAATCCACCAAGAAGAAGAAGGAAAATAAGAGAAGTTCTACAATAAATTAATGATTGATTATTTCAGTATTTTCCCACCAAGAAATGTTAGTTGTCTCTCTATATAAATAGCACTTCTTCTTCTTCTTCTTCTTCTTCTTCTTCTTCAAATTCAACTTGAAATGGAATTAGTCAAATTCACTTCAAACAAGATGGGACTAATCCAACTTTAGATTAGTTTCAGTTGGGGGTTGCTTAATTATTGCAATCTGAATCGAATTTCCATATCCAACAGTCTCTAGCTAACTGATGAATGAACAAGCACTTACCTTGCTCTTGATGATAAGAGGATTGAAGTCAAGTTTGAGATTATCGGAAAGCAATACCCCAAAGAAAGTTGTGTCCTTGACCATTGCACTCGATTTCGCCTGCAAATTGATGTATTAGTCATAACAAGAAATAGAAAGTGTAGTTATACTAGCAATGCAATTGAAACATTATAACATGGATTAATTGATGACAAATTTGTCAAACTATATAATGACATCAAGAAGCTCATTTCGCAAAGTCATCTACAAACATTGAGAGAAAGCAATCATTTGGCTTGGTCAGGTTTGTCAAACTGCATATAAACAGAAGAAATTAGGTGAAAAATGGAAATGATAAATGAATTTGTAAGATTCAAGTTTTAAAGCTCCTTTGTCAAAGACAAACTTCCACTAATGTTGCAATAAAGTGCACCATCACCATCCATTTTTGTTCTTCTTTCTTTTTTCCCTAATTCATGCAAAACAAGTCTATGATTGACAAAATGGTCATATTAGTGGCCAGTTTCATTTCATGATGAATCATAACCCATGCCCCTTTCTATGATGCAATTTTACATACTGTAAATAGAAACACAAAGTAATGTAAAAAAAAAATTTAAACAATGACTAACAACAATGCTTAACAAAAGAGCGACCTGATTTCATAAAATATATATCACTTAGTAATTTTCCATTACTTTCAACAAATTTTGTAGTTATCAAAAGGAAACTAATGATTTTGTAACATTGGCATAACAAAGTAAAGACCCAAAGTTAAGAACATGGAAGATGAGAAAAACTTGGATACTCTGGCAGTGTTATGGGTGAAACACAGGAACTTATAAATTACTTAGATATTGCACATGTGGCATAGGCACAACTTATGGTATCTAGTGCAGATGTGTCATGAACCAAAAATTAAACTTGACTGATCATCTGGTGAAAGAAAAAAATGAAGAAAGAAGCATGTAGAATTCTCCTTTATAGTCAAAAGACCAACTCACCTGAAGCTTACACGTCCAACTTCTTTTGTGATGTTTCTTGATAAAGGAAAGGAAAAAAGAAAAAAGGGTGCAACGAAAGCATTAATAAAAATGCATAGCATGTGCATGTGCAAGTGCATGAGCCTGTGCATGCCAACATAAAAGAAAACACGTAGGATTCTAGATGTCTATTCTCAGCAACCAACTGTTCTTGTTGTGGCAATTCTAATGTCCTGCTACTGATCATGCAATGAACACACTACTATAGAAGGCAATATTGTGTGGCAGTGCATTTGGTCCACTTTTATCCCTTTAAGGATGTCTTTTGTGCATGTTTGTGTGACGGGGCTTTAGTCCTTGAAACTAGGTTGTCTCCCAGTGATCCTAACCATCTAGACAATGAGTCTTGTTTTGTATCATGAATAGAAAATAATAAAAATCTTTTAGTTGGATTATCTTAACACTTCGAAATTCGGCTCTTTTGCTTTGAAAATGGATGCTTTCCATAACCTTTGTATAATCAAAAGATTGAATCATTCAATCTGAGAGATTTTTTTGGGACTCCATACTACAAGAAGGAGCATTTTGAAGCATTTAGTAAATCTTGATGTTCAGCCACCACGTAATCTCATGTTTTTACATTTTTTTTTTTTTTTTTTTCAGAATGAAAATCTCAAACATAGAAGAATTGTTCTGCATGTATGACAGAACATATGCTTGAATCTGAAAAATGCAGTTAAAGAAAAATGTGATTGTTGCAAAGTTTCAAAACTATATGTTTGAAACCAAAACTATGGAAATGAAGAAGAATATAATAGAAATGACAGTAGTCTATCAAAAAAAAAAAAAAAAAAAAAGACAGTAGCAAAAGGAAATGAATAAGAAGAAAGGAAAACGACCTTTTTACCCATGATTTATGCATCTTCTTTTGCAGCCTTTGAAGTCACTCTCTCTACAAGCAATCTTCCCCTTAAACAATCAACAGTTCTTGCTTCTCCTTCCATCATCTTCTCTTTGAAAGGAAAAAATAGCCTAATTTATCATATTAATCCCACACATCCAAGTTTGCTCTGATTGATAATTGAATTTGAATTTGAATAGTATGTAGAATGATAATTGAATTGAATCACAGGAATTAAAGCTTAACAAAGAGGAATTGGAAAAAAAAAAAAAAAAGACCGAAACTCCAAATTCAGATGATTTTGAGTCTGAATTAAAATACATGATATGCAATGTCAACCTCTTTCAAATTAGAATAATGATACCTGATGCAAGATCCTTTTTTTTTTTTTTTTTTTTTTTTCCATTTTTCTTTGTTTCCTTTAGTTCAATTCAACTGAGCATGCCTTGCATACAAACACGCCTTACGTTTAATATAACAACGTCGCTAAAATCTGTGGCCCATAAGACATATGCATTGACATGTGGGTCCACTTTACATTTCTTTTTGTCAATGAAAAAACATAGCTTAACCATTCGGTTTGTGCTTTGGGTGTATTTAGCAGTGGACTGTCTTTTATTTATACATTCAGACAAGAGAAAAAAAGTTAGTAATCCGGCAGAGTTGATGGATGAAAGGCAGGCACTTAAAAATTACTAAAAAAATTACATACCTGGAATGCAAGTAATTAAGTTAAATTGTCCAAACCTGGAATGCATGTGGATGGCAAGGCTCACACGCGTGTGGAATTAGCAAATCTCTTTCCAATTTTGGCAAACTTGGTTTCAAAGACCTGCTTTTCCATAGCATCAAGGCTATCCATTAGTTTCAACCAAAAAAGGAATGGTAAATCAAACTTGCATAGAAGTATGAACTCGGATTGACATTCGTAGAGATTCCAAAAGAAAAAAGAAAAGTGCAGATGAAACAACATTTTTTTCATCTGGCTGAAATAAAAGAATTAGTTCTCATGCCATTAGCCAAAGTAACAACATTTTTTTTTAAAGAAAAAGATGTAAAAGAAACCTCTTTCAAAGCTACACCTGGAATTACAACAAAATGAAACAAAAATAGATGTGTTTTCTTGATTTGTTCTGGCTGGAAAAAAAAAAATAGTTCTCATGCCATTAGCCAAAACCTCTTTCAAAGCACCTTGATTCCTTGTACTTTGTACCAGTAAGGTAAGATAGAGTCAGTTTAAATTTCCAATGCTTTCTCAATGTATATAAACTTACAAGATTGTTATTTGTTAATTCAAGTGAAGTATCAAGGAAGAAGATGGGCTGACTGTTTGGCATCCCATCACAAAAATACGTTGTGGGTGTGAGGAATTGTATGGTGATATGCAAGTTTGTACATGTAGGAGCCTTGATTTAGGAATCCCAACCCTTGATCTAAAGGAATCCAGAATAGACACGTGATTAGATGATTATAACACTTGGATTATTGGCCCATCTAAATGGTTTGAGAAAAAACATTTAGAATCCCATGAGGCTCTTAGTCGGATTGGTCTGGTTGGCTAGCAATGTACATAAACAGGGGGCCCACACATCAGGCCTCACTCACATTTTATTATTATTATTTTTTGTTTTTCACCGTTAACCACAAAGCAAGGGTACAATCTAAGTATATAAAGCTTAGAAGCAAACCATACAGCTGATGCATAAAATACATACAATAACAACACTAGCAGACTCAACCTTGTGGAGCCGCAACAGTAAATTTCTGGTTTCAGCATGTTTGTTATTACAAGTAATTCGACAAGCAACGGATGATGATAGTGGTAGATAAAGAGAGGCGGGTTATGCAAACAAAACCCAAATCAAGAAATCAGAGTTCCAGACCAAAGAAAAAGCTCTCCAATTGTCTATAGGACTCTTGCTAGTGTTTCTCAGGAAGTACTTGAAGCCAAAACACAAACACCGCTGAAAATCATTCTTCCCGACTCCTCTACATCTTCTTTTCCCAATCACTAATGGCCCATGGGAATGTAATTCCAAAGACCCATATAAGAAAAACTCAATGCAAAACACAAATCGCAGTCTGGAAAACGCTTCCCAATTATCAAAGTATCCTCCAATTCATTCCTTTCTACTGTCTTTCTGCAACTGCCGAAAACCCAAACAATCTCTCCAATAAGGAAAAACCCCAAATTTTCAAATCAATAAAGAAAACCCAAATCCCTCAAACCCAAATCTTTCAGCCAAACGCTTCCCAAATCTTCAAACGCCTTCTTTTTCACCCAATAAAGAAAACCCAAATCTCAAAATCCTCAACACTCAAAACCCAAATCCAAACAACACCCGGAATCAGATTCTTTCTTTCTTATAAATCAAAACAGAAAAAAAAGAAGGAGAGGAGAGATGCAATGAAATACAAGAGATAAAATAAAGGAAAGGGTTAGAAAGATGAACCAGAGCTTCTTCTTTTTCTTTCCTTTTCTTCTTGAAATCCTGATATTTGCAACCCTTCTTGTTGTTAACACACCCCCACAACAATGACTATAGAGGGGAGTGGACTCACTTCGGCTGGTGGAAGGTTGGATGGCCGGATGGGCTGGCCTCTTCTCGTCGAGCTCCTCTCCACGTGTCTCCCTCTATCTGTATGAGAATGGAAGGAGAATGGAAGAAGGGGAGGAGGTAGGACGGTATGAGAGAGAGAGAGAGAGAGGAGAGGTAGGGTCGGCGCACGCCCTAGCTCGTTGTGGACGCGAGAGAGAGGGAAAGTGAGGGTTTGGGTTTTGGGAGGTGGGGCGTGCACGCGGGAGATAAGGGCGGACAGAATTTCAAGGTGACGGACGACACTTTAAGTGCCTAGTTTTAGCACTCGTGGGGCCCACCGTGATGTATGTTATTTATCCACTCCGTCCATTCATTTTAACGGATCATTTTAACAGTTGATCCAAAAAATCAGTCAGATCGAAGCTATAAGCGGACTACATAACATATTAACGGTAGAAAATTATTTTTTATTATTTCTTATGGTGTGGTCCACTTAGACCTTTAATCTACATAATTTTTTGGCTCATCCACTGAAATTATATATCAAAATTTATGGGCGGTTTAGATCAAACGCATATATTCCAATGGGCCCCATGGAGCCTCTTAAGCACCATCAATATCTAATAAGGTTACGGTCAGAAGGTAAGTTTTAGTTATAGATAACTAGGTTTTAGCTACGGATTAAGCCTGTAGCAAGTATAGCTAAGGTTTATATCCGTAGCAAAAAACAAACTTGGTCTGTATCCTTTACCCTTTTTTTTTGGTAGTGTGGTGAGAATATCTCCTCGAAGTCTATGCCTTTCCTCTGACCAGACACTTTCACCACAAGTTTGACCTTGAACCTCATCTGTGAATTCTTCTGCTCAACCTTCTTTCTAAACACCCACTTGTTGCTCAGTGCTTTCTTGTCCTTGGGTAGTTTCACCATATCATAGGTGTGGTTCTTATGCAAGGATTTCATCTCCTCTTGCATAACTTTCAACAACTCCTCCTTATGCTCGTCGGCTAGGGCCTCAGAATAATCTTCTGGCTCTTCCCCATCAGTCAGCATAATGTACTCATGTGGCGAGTACCTTTTGGACAGTTGTCTGTCCCTAGATGATCTCCTCACCTGTGGCTCAACAGGTGAATCAAGTGGGGGCTGATCCCCTGGTCCATTTTCTGAAGGAATTCCCTCATCCTCTGCACCTTACTGTACTCCCCCGTCATTAGACACCACGGGAGGAATAATAGGATCCATGTCCTCTAGCTCACCTGAACTAGGCTGGTTCTTCTCTGACTTACCAATATCTTCTATACACTAATCTTCAAAGAAAACCACATCTCTACTCCTGACGAGCTTCCTCTCGATCGAATCCCACAATCTGTAACCGAACTTTTCATCACCGTACCCTAAGAACACACACTACCTGATCTTTATATCGAGCTTGGACCTCTCGTCCTTTAGAACGTAAACGGATGCCCTGCATCCAAACACCCTGAGATGACTGTACGATGGATCATGTCCAGTCCACACCTTCTCAGGCACTTCTCCATTCAACGAGGCTGATGAAGACCTGTTTATCAAATACACCGCCGTGTGCATTGCTTCTCCATAGAACGTCTTGGGCAACTTCGTATGGGATAACATGCATCTGATTCTCTCTACAATGGTGCGATTCATTCGCTCAGCCACACCATTATGCTGAGGGGTCTTAGGAATCGTCTGTTCATGCCGTATACCTAGGGACTTGTAGCACTCATGAAAGTCGCCAATGTATTCACCATCATTATCAGTGCGAATGCACTTCAATATCTATTTGTCTCTCTCTCGACCATAGCATGAAATAATTTAAACACACCAAAGACCTCATCCTTGGATTTCAAAGCATAAAACTGAACCCTCTTAGATGCATCATCTATAAAAGTAACAAAATACAATGCCCTGCCCAAGGTTTTTGTCCTCATAGGACCACAAACATCAGAATAAACCAAATCTAATAAATGCACTTTATTAACATGAGAAGTAGATTTAATAAATGAAACTCTATGTTGTTTCCCTGATAAACAATTAAGACAGGTTTTGAGAGGTGTACCTGCCACGTCTGGAAGAAGTCGCTTCCTTGCTGGTAGCTGAAGCCATTTTTCACTCATGTGACCTAGATGCCTGTGCCACATGTCAATAATTGAATCTTCCGCTACGTTCGACCCACCCTTGCACATACTGACACTTGCCTTGTAAAGGGTGCAATACTTCTTTCCTCTAGCCATGATCAATGAACCCTTGATGAGCTTCCATGGCCTACCAGCAAACTGGCTTTCATAGCCATCATCATCCAACCTTCCCATCAACATCAAGTTAAGGCAAAGGTCTGGGATATGCCTCACATCCCTAAGAACCAATGTGCAACCCACATCGGTCTTCGTGCAAATATCACTGACTCCTACGATCTTCGATACGCCAGAATTTTCTATCTTCACGGTCCGATAGTCACCTAACTTGTAGCTTGTGAAGAAGTCTCTACGTGGAGTCGCATGAAAAGAAGCTCCCGAGTCTATCACCCAGTTGGTGTCCTGACTCGTAGCCGTGAGACATACATCGTGATCTGTTGAAAGAATAACTACAACGTCGCCATCTGAGGTGACCGCAGTGGAATCTGATTCATCTTCCTTTCCTTTTCATTTCTTGTCGTTCTTCTTACCATGACATTCATGCTTGTAGTGGCCCTTCTTGCCACAATTCCAGTAATTAACATCCTTTCTATTACTCGACTTACCTCTTGATTTATCTCGGGCCTTCCCGCCCTTCCTGTTCTTTCCTCTCCCCCGTTCTTGAGTCACAAGGGCCTCTTGCTGAGTAGACCCCTGAGACTTTCTCCTTGTCTCCTCATTGAAGAGACAATTGGTTACCTGTTCCATGAAAATCTTTCCGTTTGGCACGGAGTTACTTAGGGACACCACCAATGTCTCCCAACTGTCAGGCAATGAACTAAGGAATAGCAAAGCCTGTAATTCATCATCCAGGACCATCTTTAGAGAGGAGAGTTGATTCACTATATTGCTGACCTCATTCATGTGCTCGGCCATAAAACCATCATCCTTGAACTTGAGATTCACAAGTCACCTTATCATAAAAATTTTATTACTGGCTGTCTTCCTCTCATACATTCCTTCTAATTTTAGCCATAGGCTAGTAGCTGAGGTTTCTGTAGACACATGGTGGAACATAAAATCATCCAACCATTGTCTAATAAACCCCACTGCCTTTCGGTCCATCTTCTTCCAATCAGCATTAGACATATCCTTGGATTTTACTGATATGCCTAAAATTGGAGAATATAGTTCCTTGCAATAAAGCAAGTCCTCCATCTTAGCCTTCCATATGGTCTAGTTAGAACCATTGAGGTCGATCATCCTTGATGAGCCACCTTCCATAATCTAAAATCGATCTTACTCGTTCAATGAACTTAGCTATGATACCACTTTGATGGGGGTCTTGTACAAAACCTTAGGATCTAGCCTCCTGAAATAAACCAAAATTATGGATAATAAAGCAATGAAATAAATCAAAGCATAAACCATACACCACACAAGAGATTTTACGTGGAAAACCCTTAAAGAGGTAAAAACCACCGGACCTCGTCCTGATCAACAATCCACTATGAAGTAGAACGTTACAGCTTTCTTCACTCACGCAGGAGTGGATAAACAATAAGAGAAACAAAGAAAATGGAGAGATCTTACCGATTACAAGGACATAGAAGCACCGAGATATAGATTGCGTAGTAGATAATCTCCACAAGCATAATCTCCCTTCTATAAGCTTCATCTCTCTCTCACCTTTGATAGCCCTAAACACTTTAGCAAATCCCTTGTAAAGCTTTACAAAACTCTCTTATCATACTTAGAAAGCCCTAGGTACCTCCTATTTAAAGTTTTAGGAAACTCCTTTCCACATCCCAGTTGCGAAAGGGCGACACGAAATTCGCGCAAAATCGCGGAATGAATCTGCGTAACTACGACTGGTTGTGTCGAGTCCATGACCGGTCGAGCACCTCCTTCGATCGATCGAGCACCCCGGACAAAAATTGTCTAACGTCACTAAACTTTGAGTCGAGTCACTACTCGACTTCCACAACTGGTTGTGCACTAGCCCTCGACCGGTCGAGCGAGGCTCACGACTGGTCGAGCACGGGACAAAAAATCCCATCACAGGATACCGAGCAGCAACATCAGCAAAACACACTCTTTCTGATATATTCAAAAGATGAACACAAGTTGTCTAGTGGAATTTGATTGGCTGCAAGCTGCTGTTTTGTGAGTAGGCATCATTCTATCCACAGTAATCCAGTCAAGAGGCAATCCACCTTTATCCCGGTGCTCAGCTGCGCACTAGTTCACACAGTATTCATGAGAATGTTTTTTAGAACTCATCATGCGTTATGTGACTCCAAAATATGAATGATACACTGATGTAGAGCGGGTCGCAGATAGTTTTATGGCTAAGATGGATCAAAAAAGGCCCGGTCAACAATAGAGGTGTTCTGGACCATCGAACCTTAGATCGGGGGTATCTCCCAATCCGGAATGAGTTAGCTGACGTAAAATATATGATTTCGGGGTAGAATGAGCTACTTTAGCCAACCAACCCCACTATGCCAGGTTATGAAGCCCGAAATTATGAAAAACCCCTGGATTAACGGTCATTTTCCTGTTTTAATTTCATTTTTACTATAAATAGTAAGTTTTAGTTTGATTATAACACTTCATCCGTTGGGCTTTTGGAGTTGCGCCCAATGTGAAAAGAGCTTAGAATAATTAGGAGAACAGTTTGGTGAAGCCAAATAGGACACTGACTATTTTTGGCCGAAAACCTTGCACACTAGTAGACATCATGACCGTCTATAAATTGTAAGTTTACTATTTATAGTAAGTCGCGAATTCTAGGAGTTTTAGTTGTAGTTTGATTCTAATTTCTTTCCCATTGCTTGGTACCCCTATTTAAAGGGTTGTGAACTCGTTTTTATTCATTCATTAATCAAATTTGAATTTATTAGAATTTATTTCTATTTCCTGCTTTCTTTTCTCATGAATTCGAGAAGTCTCCATGAGGAGTCCAGAGAAGTTCCATGGATTCGGAATAGTTATCCTCTTGAGGAAGATGGTGCTCGACCTCACGTCCTCTTCTGCGTCAGTTTGGTATCAGAGCAAGGTTTCTCCTCGGATTGATGGCTTCTAACAACGGGTCGGGCAATAATCTCATGGGCGGTGCTCCAGGGAATTTACCTTTAACGGCAGTAGCTTTCGAAGTCGCACAACGAGAAAATCAGCAAGTCATGCAAGGACTGCAGGCTTTCATCGACCACATAGCGGATCTCTTGGCGGAAAATCGAAGGCAACTCTGTGTTCCTGGTGGTAATCCTCCACCGCCAATTGCTGAAACTCGTAATCGCCCTGATCACAGGATAGTACCGGCATTGCATTCAAGGGTCATTTTTTAGGAAGGGAGATCTAATGAGGAGGAAATCAATGACGTAATCTTCTAACACCTCATACATGGTGGCGGTCGAGTAGATCGAACAGATCGAGAATTCAAGATGCGGGTTAATATTCCTAGCTTCAATGACCAACTACACATTGAAGATTTCCTCGTTTGGCTTTCTGAAGTTGAGCAATTTTTTGACTATATGGATATCCCTGAAGCAAAGAAGGTCAAGCTTGTGACTTACAAGTTGAAAGGAAGAACTTCAATTTGGTGGAAACGAATGCAACTCGCGCAAACCAGGCAGATAAAAGCACCAATTCGCACCTGACAGCGGATGAAGCAACTACTACGTGCCCAATTCCTCCCTAGCAATTACGATCAGATATTATTCTAATAATACCAAAATTGTCGACAAGGTAGTCGGTTGGTGAGAGAATATGTAAAAGAATTTTACCGCCTGGCTGCGTGTAACGATTTGGACGAGACTGAATCGCAGCAAATCGCCCGATTCAACAATGGATCACGTATGGCTATCCAGGATCGGGTCTAGATGCAGTTCGTCTAGACGATAAATGATGCGATCAAGTTGGCTACTCGGGCGGAAGCGCAACTTGAATGTCCTAACACACAGACCTATCCTATCGCAAGGATCACTGTGGCAGGTTCACCCCAAGGAGCTCCACCGCCTAAGGGGAAGGAGCCTGTAGGAGTACGCACTCAACCTCCTACGTCTGAGAACTGATATTAGGGAAGCGGGCAAGCTAGACCTCAAAGGGGCGTATCAACTGCTGCTGCTCCAAGTAGAATCCCGAACCCCTATGCTCGGCCAATGCCCGACAACTGCTATCGTTGTGGCCAACTGGGCCACCTATCAAATACTTGTCCCCAGCGAAAAGTGGCAAACCTCGCAATCAATGATGATAGTGTTGATAACGCTTATGAAGATCTAAATATTGAAGAACGGGAGCATACCACCGAGGATGAGGCAGATGATTCAGGTTGGGTTCAACATGATCATGACGAGTCGCTTGTCGTGATGCGACTATTATATGCGCTAAGAAAAGAAGTGCATCCATAGCGGCATAACATTTTTCGCACTACATGTACGATGAAATGAAAGGTTTGTAACATGATCATTGATAGTGGGAGCAGCGAGAATATCGTCTCCAAGGTCATGGTAAAAATTTTATAATTAAAAACGGAGCGTCATCCCTCTCCATATACAATCGGTTGGATCAAGAAGGTCAGCGAAATAAAGGTAATTGAACGGTGCACCATATCCTTTTCAATTGGCAAGCATTATAAAGATGAAGTAATATGCGATGTGGTTGACATTGAAGCATGTCACATACTACTCGGTCGGCTCTGACAATCTGACCATGACGCCACTCATGAAAGGCAAGATAACATATATATATCTCTTCATCAAGGATGACCAGAAGACCATATTGGCCCCTATGGATCTAGAGAGACCACCCGAAACTTCTAAAGTGGAGGGTCGTTTTCTCTTAACCATATGGGACTTCGTGGAAGAATCCAAATAAACAGGACAGACTTATGCATTAATTGTAAAAGGGAAAGAACTTGAGCCTACCATCATCCCTAAAAGACTAAAGCCCCTGCTACATGAATTCAAAGAAATCTGGCCTGATGACCTTCCAGATGGGTTACCCCCCATGCGGTATATCCAACATCATATCGACTTTGTCCCTAGGTCCAGTTTACTTAATCGTCCTCATTATCGAATGAGTCCGAATGAGTGTGAGATTCTACAGGAACAAGTAGAGGAGTTGATTTGTAAGGGGTCTTATTTGAGAAAGCATGAGTCCATGTGCTGTACCATCTCTATTAACTCTAAAGAAAGATAGGAGTTGGCGCATGTGTGTCGATAGTCGAGCCATCAACAAAATCACCATAAAATACAGGTTTTCTACACCACGGTTGGACGATATGCTGGACATGCTAGATGGTGCAAAAATGCTCTCTAAATTGGACCTAAGGAGCGGCTACCATCAAATTCAAATACGGTCGGGTGATGAGTGGAAAACGGCCTTTAAGACCAAAGAAGAATTATACGAATGGATGGTCATGCCCTTCGGTCTTTCGAATGCACCTAGAATGTTTATGAGATTGATGAACCAAGTTCTAAAACCTTTCATTGGGCAGTTCGTTGTGGTTTATTTCGATGATATTTTGATATACAGTCAAGACGAAACCACCCATATGGAACACCTTAAGAAGGTCCTTCAAGTGCTCACTAAAAATAAACTGTACCACAATTTAAAAAAGTGCAGCTTCATGACTAATAGCCTCTTGTTTCTGGGTTTTATCATAACATCCACGGGTATTCGGGTGGATGAGGAAAAGGTGAAGGCAATCAGAGAATGGCCAGTTCCCACAAATATTCACGAAGTGCAAAGTTTTCATGGACTGACGACATTCTATCGTCGGTTCATGAAAAATTTCAGTACCTTTGTGTCACCAATCACAGATTGCATGAAGAAAGGGCAGTTTCAGTGGACTTACAAAGCCAACAGGAGTTTTGCCAAAATCAAGCGCAAATTATCCACAACCCCGGTTCTTGTGCTTCCCGAATTCGACAAACTGCTTGAAGTCGAATGTGATGCTTCATATGTCGGAATTGGAAGAGTTTTGTCTCAAGAAGGTAGGCCGGTAGCCTTCTACAGTAGGAAACTTAGCGATGCACGCAAGAGTGGTCTACATATAAGATCGAGTTATATGTGGCGGTCCAGACACTACGACACTAGTGACATTATTTGATTTAAAGGGAATTCATACTTTACACGGACAATCAAGCTCTCAAATTCATTAATAGTCAAGCTAACATTAACCGTGTGCATGCTAGATGGATCTCATTTTTGCGAGAATTCACGTTCGTACTAAAACGCAAGTTAGGGAAATAGAACAAAGTATCTGATGCACTGAGTCACCATGCAACTTTGTTAGTTACTATGACCAATGAGGTTGTCAAGTTTGAGCGCCTCAAAGACATATATGCCGATGACGATGACTTCAAGGACGCATGGGTTAGATGCCAAGAAGGTCACCCCAGCGACTTACATATACAAGACAGGTTCCTTTTCAAGGAAAATCGACTGTGCATCCCGAACAGTTCGCTAATGGAACAAATAATCTAAGAGCTACATGGAGGTGGCCTTAGTGGACATCTTGGGTGAGACAAGACGTGACTCATGCAAAAGAATGGTATTACTGGTCGCAATTGGTACGTGGTGTAGGAAAGATAGTCCAACATTGTTATAATTGTCAGACCTCCAAGGGGTAATCTCATAATACAGGCCTCTACGCCCCGTTACCCGTGCCTGACGGCCCTTGAGAGGATTTATCTATGGACTTCGTGCTTGGTCTCCCACGAACACACGCGGCATGGATTCGGTGTTCGTGGTAGTAGATCGTTTCTCCAAGATGATACATTTTATTCCATGTAAGAAGACTCTCGATGCAACACATGTGGCGAATCTATTCTTCAGAGAAATTGTGCAGCTACACGGGGTTCCTAAGACTATTACTTCTGACCGTGACACGAAGTTCATAAGCCACTTTTGGCGGACTTTGTAGACTCGATTCGATACACGACTTTAGTTCAATAACGCCTACCACCCACAGACTGATAGTCAAATTGAGGTTATGAATCGCACGTTGGGAAACCTCCTTTGATGTATTTCAGGAGAAAAATCGAAGCAGTGAGATTTGACTTTGTCTCAAGCGGAGTTTAATTCAACAACATGGTGAACCGCTCGATAGGTAAATCCCCGTTCCAGGTTATTTACGGACGAGTACCTCGCCACACACAAGACTTGGTCCCTCTGCCCAAGCTCCCAGGCATGAACATTGCAGTAGAACATATGGCTGACAAGATCATGGGCATTTATGCAAAGGTACAAACCAAGCTATATGCCTCGAACAAAAGGTATAAGGAGCTACCGGACAAGCATCGGCGTGTTCGAGATGGGCGATCAAGTAATGATCCATCTGTACAAAGAACGACTTCCAACCATAACATACAACAAGTTGAAGAATAAAAATATTGGATTGGTAGCAATCATCCGAAAGATCAATGATAACGCTTATGTTATTGATCTTCCAGATGACATGGCGATCTCACGGACTTTCAACATCACGGACCTGACCGAGTATCATGAACCAGTGCAGGATGAGAACTTGAGGACGAGTTCTTTTAAAGTGGAGGGGACTGATGTAGAGCAGGTCGCAGACAATTTCAGAAAAGGCCCGGTCGACGACAGAGGTGATCCAGATCGTCGGACCTTAGATCGGGCGTATCTCCCAATCCAGAATGAGTTAGCCGACGTAAAATATATGATTTTGGGGTAAAACGAGCTACTTTAGCCAACCAACCTTGCTATGCCGGGTTACACAGCCTGAAATTGTGAAAAACCCCTAGATCGACGGTCGTTTCCCTGTTTTAATTTCGTTTTTACTATAAATAGTAAGTTTTAGTTTGATTATAACTCTTCATCCGTCGGGCTTTAGGAGTTGCGCCCAACTTGAAAAGAGCTTAGAATAATTAGGAGAACGGTTTGGTGAAGCCAAATAGGACACTTACTATTTTTGGCCGAAAACCTTGTGCACTAGTAGACATCATGACCATCTATAAATAGTGAGTTTACTATTTATAGTAAGTCGCGAATTCTAGGAGTTTTAGTTGTAGTTTGATTCTGATTTCTTTCTCATTGCTTGGTACCCCTATTTAAAGGGTTGTGAACTCATTTTTATTCATTCATTAATCAAATTCGAATTTATTAGAATTTATTTCTATTTCTTGCTTTCTTTTCTCGTGGATTCGAAAAGTCTCTGTTAGGAGTCCAGAGAAGTTCCGTGGATTCAAAATAGTCATCTTCTTGAGGAAGACGGTGCTCGACCTCACGTCCTCCCCTACGTCATCCACGTGAAGCAACACCTCATGAAACCTCCCCAAGCCTGATGTTTACTTTGATTCAAAACTTTGGTGGGCCGCGAAAAAATGAAAATAGTTTCTTCCCTTGATTTGCATTTCTCTTTGCTATGGTCCAGTAGATTTTTAAATCAATGCGAAAATTTGTCCTGTGAGGTTTCATGGGATTCCGCATCACAAGGACAGTTCGGATTAGATGCTCATGACATGTGTGCAAAGGTACGCACATGCGCATGTGAGCAGGGCTCTATATATAAGATTTATGATTTTGTCACATCTTTTTAAGTAAAAGGCTCACCAGATAGAGGTACTTCTTTTAAGTGCAAAACGGGAATGATAGATTGACTTTTATGTAGATTTCATCTACTGTGAGAAAAACAGAGATATGGTTTGGGCTCCACAAACCACTACGAAATACGCCTTTCACAATGGCCAAACTATGTATGGTGGGCCACGGTCCTCTTGCATGTAACGACAGTTTGTGCTCATGTGACACGCAAGCAGCCAGAAAATGAAAATAAGCATAGACTGACTCCAATGATCGGCTACCACCATTTTATATACGGTGGGGACTCTTTGACCGTACACGTTGCATAGTTCCATGGAGATCTACACCGTCCAAATCTCAGGCGCAATTGTACCATGTATACCCGCAATAAGTTTGAGTCACTAGTTAGTGAGGACTCTAAGTTAGTCATTTTATATTTCGAGTTAGCGAGGATTTCGAGTTAGTCATTTTGTATTCCAAAGTCCAAGCTATGAAAGCATACGAGCCAAAACTTAAGAAAAAGAGTCGCCAGCATGATCCTAACATTCAGCATTCACGAGGGTCATTGGAATGTTTATTTGCAATCCAAATGATTGATAAAGTCACAAAAACCTCAATGAATGGACCACACAGATATCAGTATATCACCTTACTCCAAAACTTATGGCCCACAATAAATTTTCAATGGTCAATCACCTACCCATGTACTTGTGCTTCTTCAGAAATTTTGGCTTTGGTTTCTTGGTTATTGTACATATGTTGTACTCTTTTTTTTAAATGACGGATCTTGAAAAGCACACGTGGAATAGAAAGGGAAGGATATAACATACTAAAGATATTCAAGAATGGTTGGAATATTTTTTACAGAATTATAACTGATTTGATGACAAAACTGAAAACGGTTGAAAAGAATTTAAAAGCAAATCAAGTGGTCGATAGATATATAGGAGGTCGACCAAGAGGATGACGAAAACAAAACTTTGGTTAACAAAGTAGTCGATTGTCATACAAATATGGAAAGAGCTACCAATAGGCATCCAAAAGCCCAATAAAGAGTCGAAAAGTGTTCAAAAGCAGACCAAGCAGCTATGGAAAGCTATGAAATAGAATGCGGTCGAAAAGCTTGGTGGAGCAGTCAAAATGAAAAGACATGGAGAGTGGTCAAGTGAAGCGCGATCAAGTAACCAATAGAAGAAACACATACAATGTGGGGTTGATGATCGATTAGCAACCAAAAGCAAAGCTCGGTCGAGAAAAGATGAACAATCAGGACAAAGAAATGTAATAGAGGGAAGAGAAATAATCAAGAAAAAAAAAATGTAACAGAAAGAATGATTTAGAGAGAGTCTTTTCAACTGCTGCAATGGTTGCAATAATAGAAGAATGATATAAAAGCTATAACATAACTCTATACATAATAGAGGAATTCAACAGAAAAAAACCCAACAAACCAACCAATCCCAATCAAATTTCTTTTATCAATTTCTTTGGCTCAGTTTATCTCAAGAGTAGCAATAGTGGCCTGTTTGATTTTCCGACTCAAGTGTAATTACCATGTAAATGGTTAATAATTATTTTCCTAGGTAATTACTACATCTTTCCCAATGCAGATGTGACAACTTACTTTTTTAATACTTTAATCGAGAAGTTTACAACATCAATGTAGGGCCCTTCGTGATGTATGTTACTATCCACACTGCTCATTTGTTATGCCAGCCGAATTTATGGCATGAGCAAAAAAATGAGGCAGATCCAAAGGTCAAGTGGACCACACCACAAGAAACAACAGGAATCGAACGCCTCCCATTAAAAACTTCTTGGGGCCCTTAAATGTTTTGGATCAAGCTGATATTTGTGTTTTCCCCTTATCCATGCCTGTGTGACCCTATGAACAGGTTAGATAATGAAAAAACCTCAATGTGGGCCCAGTGAAGAAACTAACTTTCAATGGTTGATGAATTAAAGCCACTGTTTCCTTTAGTGTGGGCCATTTAAGTGTTGGATCTGCCTCATTTTTTTAGTTCATGTTCCAAAATGTTCTAATAAAATAGATGGACGGTGTGGATATATCATATACATTACAGTGGGGTCCACATATTTAAGTCAACACTTTTGTTTCGATTTTCGAGGTGAAATTACTGTCATATTTTCAAACATGGTGAAAAAGTAATAATTACTTATTTACCCTGATTTACATGTATCAGGAAAAATCAAATAGGCTAGCAATTCTTAGTTATAATCTTTAGTTGCAATTCAAGTTTACACTTATACGCTGGATTTGTTCTCCCTCCAATATCAAGAATTTTTTTCAAAGATGCATTATTGTGGTTACTCCTAATGACTGATTGTGATGACTTTTTTATGTAGTTTGATTTACACTAGTGTTCTAGAAGTCTTTTCTTGAGAAATGCACAAAGCAACCCATCTTCCAAGGAAAAACCTCACATTTCAATTATTACATGAATATTTTTAAATTTTGCAACTAGTTGAGTAAGTGATTGACCTTCTCAGAATCTAGTCATATATGTTCAATATGAATGTATCTGCTTATTTTAGTGCTTGGTGTCAAAGTTGATCTGTAACGTCCTGTCCAACCAGCACAGTATCCTGGGGCGTCCACGTCGGATTTGCCGCAGGACCATCCGTTTAAACTATGCAGGGTGAGGTACCACAAGTTAATTAACCTAAGATTAGCCCATTAGAATAAACCAGGTTGGTCATGATGGGACCTGGCGTGGCCCGCCAAACCTAATGGCCTTTTGCACTTGACAACAGCCCGTGTGGGCCACCCAGTGACCGAGGATGGTCAGAAAAATCTAAAACTTCAGGAAATCATAGATCTCACTGGGCTTGAGGTCCATCACGGACAGTGAACCCAGTGGACACCCAGAACTGGGATCTGGCACTAGCCGAGTGCACCCCGCCAATGCCAAAAATTGGAATCTGGCACTTACAAATGAAATCGGGATACCAGGCGTTCCAGCCGTCGGATTCCTTCCAAATTTGTGGTGATGGTTTAATATATTTTTCTACACCCGTCCACCAAATCTGGGATCTGATCGTGGAACGGTGACCGTTGATTGTAAATTGGACCCGTGCGACCAAACCCCACATCTGATCGTTCCCAAATTTTGCATGGCCCTTTATCGGGCTATGGAGCACCTACCCTACAAGTTTCATGGCCAGAGGGCCACCAGAACTGCCCCAATCACCAGATCATCCCCCACAGGGCCATTTATGGGACGAAAATGCTTGCTAGATCATATACCCGTTCATCCGTTCGTCCTCAGTTTTTGCATGGACCCTAGTCGGACCATAAGACAACTACACGCAGAATTTGGTGGCCAGAGGGGTGTTAGGGCCACCCCAACACCAATAGGAGTCCCATAGGTCTTCTTTGGGAATTTTGGAAGCTTAGGGCCAAAGGGGCCAAGTCTGGAGAATAAAGCCCTAAGGCCCTCTTTCTCATAACCCTTCTCCATTTTCCAACAAGCTCTCTCTCTCTCTCTCTCCCTCATCACTTCCTCCAACCTCCAATAACCAATCTCCCTTCCTCATAACTCCACCATTTTCCAACAACCAAGCTCTTCCTCAAATCTCTTACAATCTCCAACAACCCATCTCTCTCCCTTGTAACTCCCACCATCTCCAACGACCAAGGGAAGTAGAGAGAGTGAAGGCGAGCAAAGGAACACCCTAAATCGAGGTGGGGCCAAGGAGACTCAACCCTTTCAACTTCCTACCCCTCCTCCAAGAAGAAACCCTCTGCCACAACCCGAAATTCGTCCGTTGGCCATCTAGGTAAGGACCTCTCACCCTTTCTTCGTGAGATCCGAGTATTAAGAAGGGATTAGCATGAAATTTCTCACATGCAAGGTTTGGTTTTAGGGATTCTGGCCGATCTACCCCGAAATCCACATCTCCTAAATCGTTTTCAAGCCTTCATCAAATCCAAGGTGCGGACTATTGTTCGTAGGTGGCCTAGCATTAATTGTAGTACGAGTTTAATGATTTTGTATGTTTGAATGATGCCTTTGGAGAGTCTAGGGAAATTTCTAGGAATTGTTGGGTTGTTGAAATTGTATGGAATTTGTATGTCATGTTGATTTCCTCTTATAATGTTGTTCTTATCTCTCACATGATTTGATATGAATTGATGATCTCATGTTTATGTCATGTTTGGTTTTCTTCACATGATGTTGCCCTAGCATGTATGTCTTACTAATCCTTGGGCAATTTAGCTCTATGAGATGTAGGAAGTACTTAACTTCCTCATCAACCCACATAATACACATGCACTTGAATTTTACACGTTGTAGCTTTGCTTGGTAGGAATTATAAGTCCTATGTTAAAAAATATGATTGTGTGATATTGCTTATGCTAAATGATAACCTTGTTAGTTGACATGTTATGAATCACCATCCAAACTCTTTGGTTGGTCAGAAATACAAGGAGAATGAAGGCAGCCCCGTCGGTAGGGCCGTCTTGAGGCTAAACCCATGGATTTGAGGCGGGTGTGTTCAGGTGGCTGTAGTTTGACTACATGTGTCTCTCATGCCCGAGGTCACTCGTCTCACTCTCGCTTGACTCGTGCGGTCTAGTCTACTATCTGACTAACCCGGATTGTTAACCATGTTCGCTCACATATGTATGGAACCTGAGGCACCTTACAGCCAGTGTGGCCCATTGATAACTAGATTGCAATTGGTCCACAGTCTCGTGAGCTGGGCATGGTGGAATGGGACACTGTGTCCGAGCTGTCGGCCTATGCTGGGGTACCGCGCCTCCCCGTAGTGACCGCGAGCGATCCCTCCCTATCAGCACTCCTCATGTGCTTGGAGTCGGGGATGAGGACCCTGACGGGATCATGGACCGCGAGGACTCGGCCTCACGCGTTGATGGGGTCTTGGCCTCGCAACCAGCTTAGGGCAGTGATACGTAGGGTGAATCAGGATCCCCAACCTGCTGGATGAATGGATTTAACTAATAACTCGCCTAACACGATCGCATTGCATCACATTAGTTAGGGTGGCGACTCAGCAGTCGAGGTCACTCTGAGGGAGTGTTTCCATATGCGATTGTTAGATGGAGTCGCTCGAGGGAGCATTGTGGCGAGGGCATGCATCATAGCATCGCATTGCATGCGCATTTGATAAGAGTTGTAGGGGTTGCTGATTGACTGCTTTTCATTAAATCCATATTTTAATTGATGCCTGTTATAACTTAAGATTAATGGTTCACACTGAGTTGACACTCACTCCCACTCTGGGACGGTGTTTTAAAACACCAGCTAGACCCAATTATAGATCCAGGTGACTCAGGGCTGGAGGAGCCTGGCGAGACGTGTTTCGAGGAGGAGGATGAGCTGTCTTATTTCTAGATGATGGATGGTTTCCCACCAGCTAGAGAGGCATGATCGGATCGCTGAGTTGTGGGCTCAGTCCTATTCTTTTTGGACATATTATTTTTTTTGTGATTTGTTGAGTGGCGCCATGTGCCCCTCTTATTCTTTTGGACATGTATATACGTATATGCATGCATTTCTTTCGGTCTCTTTCATTTCAGTAGACTGTGTGGTGATTCTTCATGTTCCAGGTTGTTCCAACTTGCGTAATTAATTTGACTAATCATAAAACCATAAAATGTATGATAGGTGACCCCGGGAGCTCGGGAGTTGAGTATATACGTGACCCCCGATTTCCAGGGCGTTACAAGTTGCTATCAAAGCAATAGTTTGGAATCCCTTGGGCCATGGGTCATGAACTCACTAACGCGTTCGCTGACTTGAGAGGATATGTATTAGAAGAACGCAACAGAGATTTAGGATGTTAGGATCCATCCCATACCCCGAACCAGAAATCTAAGATGGACGGTGAGGCTTTCTAGAAACTTAGATTGGTAGCACGAGTAGGTAGCGACGGTAGGAAATGGGTCCGGAAGTGGTACCGGATCTCTATCCATGAATAGGAATGAGCCGGAGGTCTGACCATTTGAAGGTCAAAGCCAACCTACACGTGCGGATGCATTTGTTTCTTGTCAAGTTATAAGAGTCGACCCATTTGGGGATAGAAACTTAGGAGTGAGTGAGATTTTACTGGGATTAGTGGAATGGAGGAAACATGGGATTTTGGCTGCAAACCAGGAGAAATCTCATGAAACCACTAGGCCCATTGCGTAGATCGGCTTTTTCTACCCCAAATCCATATATAGAACGTCCTGGGGGGGCCTTACCAGCGCCCGGGAAAACACCCGAAAGGTGGACCCTGCCTAGGAACACACTGGCCGGCGGGACCCCGCCCGCCGACCCCGCCCGTCCGCGTACACCCCGCCCACGACCCCGCCAGCCCGCCTGCTGTTGCCAGCTCTACCCCGCCCGCGCGCGCCTCACCCCACCCGGACCACAGATCGTCTGCGGGACCCCGCCCGCTGCGCGTGGCCCCCGCCCAACCGTCCAGAGCCCACGCGGGACCCCGCCCACTGCGCGTGGCCCCCGCCCAAGCGTCCAGAGCCCACGCGGGACCCCGCCGGACCACGAATGTGGGGTCCTCCCCTTCCTTGCAATGCACACACGTGTGGGGCCCACTTTCTTGTTCACTTAAGGGTGTTTAGAACCCATTTTCCTTCACTCTCACTCCTCCATTCTCACTCACCCTTCCCCAAACCCATTTCTCCAAGCCTACCCTCATTTCCTTTCACAAACCCAACTCCAAAACCCACTCTCAAATCCTATTTCTTCAACACTTCCCACCTCTTCTTCCTCATTTCCAAACCACCTTCATCCTTCCTCCTTCCCCATTTAGTTTACCCACAACCCATTTCATACTCATCTCTCAACTTCCAATCCCCAACTCCATTTCTCAAAACCCATCTCCAATCCCATATTCTCAACTCACCTTCCATTTCCTCCCATCTAACCTCATCTCAACCCATTCCCAAATCTCATTTTCCAAACCCATTCTCAAGTCCATTCACATAACCCCTTTCACAAACCCAACATCAAAGGAAGACTACCCTCTCCAACTAACTCCCATTTTTCTCATATCCCCAAACCCATTACTTCCATATCCATTTTCCAAACCCATTCTCAAAACCCCATTACTATCAAAACCCACTCACTCTCATTCCCAAATCCTACTACTTCTAAAACTCATTTTCTCCATTCCATAACCCTCAACCTCATTCTCCAAACCTAATTCCTTCTACTTCACCAACCCCACTCTAAACTTTCCTTCACTCCCAACACCCATCCAATCCTTTCCCAAACCCCACACCTTCAACTCATCTCCTAGATCCATTATTAAGTCCATTCCCAAGATCGATCCTCAAATACACTTCTCATGCTCAAATCCAGCCTAGCCAAGGAAATGGCTTTTCTAGCAACCGTTGCTTTATCAGGATCTAATGGTATAAACAAGTTCTGTGGATTCGGAATAGTTATCTCTGTGAGGAGTCTAAACAAGTTCTGTGGATTCGGAATAGTTATCCCCTGAGGAAGACAGTGCTCGACCTCAACACATCTTCCCCTGTGTCATTACCTTAGAAACATAATAAATAAACCAAGTGACCATTTCATAATGAACACCTCTTGGATCCATTCATCCATGCTAAGGCCTGTGAACTTGAATTGAGTCGACATCATTTGCTCTGGGTGAGGAGTCATGAGTACCGTTGGGGGGAAAATGTGACAAGTCGATAAGTCAGCTTATAGAATGGACCAATTCTATTGACATGGTCTGGTCCCAAAGGCACCGAGCCTGACTGAGGCCCACATGTCCAGTGAGCTGAGAGGTGAGGCCTCCGAGGAGACTGATACAGCCCCGAGGACACTCAGAGCCCCACAGTGGCCGCATTATGTTGACCCAAATCATGGGTCGGCTATGGATCAAACCTGAGCTAGTTACATCATGACTCAACCCTAGTTCGACCGAACGTCTAGGTCGGCCACAGGGCAATCCCTGATCAGCAACTAAGTCGATTCAAGGATAGCCGCGCCCTAGCTAAGTGAGGCTTGACCAATACAGTCGATGCATACTGACTGGCATGAACCGCTTGGATAAGTCGGGGCTATGAGAACAATCAACGTATGACTAAGCGCCACATCCGACCCGGGACTAAGCTTCAAGCTTTCGGCTCGGCATTAAAGATTTGCCTTCCGAGATCTTCGAAAGATGATTCCCAATCTTGAAAATCTAGGAGATCTAAGATCTCGGGATTATTACAGATAACAGCCAATTCCCTATGAACTAGGAAATGATCCCGAAACCATGGGATCACATTTCCCTTATAAATGGGAGGCGCCTTAAGGTGAAAGGTACACACATGTTCTCACCACGAAAACTCTAATACCATTCTTAGACCCAGATTCCAGGCCTAACTTAGGCATCGGAGGGTCCCTTGTATTAGCCAGGGTCTCCTTTGTCCTCTTCCTATACAGGTGTTCAAGCAGTAAAGGGGGTGAGCTGGAAACAACATCAACAGTTTGGCGCCGTCTATGGGAATCGACATTACAATGTAGTTTTTTGCTCTATCAGAAGCACTGCAACACCTGCCATGGCTATAGGGAAAAAGAAAGCCCAGACCCCTCATGAGGAGGTTTCAGTTAAAGCCCTTCCTGCGGCAGATCGTGCCCCTGATTAACCAAAGTGACAAGGGAGCCGCCAGGGAACACCAGCCCGCCAGGCGACCCCTGGTTCGACCAGGCGCGATCAACAGAACCGAGGAGGGAACGGGTGATGGGATACATTGGAAAGAGAGGTTGGAGCCATTAGAGCCAATCTGAACTATATGAGGGAAATGTTGGAGCAAATGCAGCCTCGATGCATGTAAGAGCCTGACTAGAGGGAGGAATGGTCGAGCGTTGTTCGACAGTTCACCAATCCTCAGCCGTCCGGCCCGCGACCCGCTCCTCAATTGACCCTGCATCAAGATCCAGCCGAGCCCACTCCGACACATGTCTTGGGAACAGCCCCTCTTCCTGCTTTCGATCTACGGCATGAGATAGATTGGAAGAGGCGCAGTCGACTACCGACCGAAGGAACAACCGATAGTGAAGAACCATGGAAAACTAAGATCCAAAATCTGCAGAAAAAGATTGCGGACCTGAAACAGAGTCATCCGATTAATCCATCGGGACTGGAGGAGACAAAATCCCCATTCGTGGCCGATATATTGCAGCTCGGTTACCAGACCGGTTCTGCCTACCTCAGATTGTTCCTTATACCGGCAAAGCCGACCCAACCGAACATATAGAGTCTTTTCGGACCTATATGGAATTGCACGATACATCAGACGCCGTGATGTGTCGAGCCTTCTCACTCACCCTGGTCGATGTTGCTCGGCTTTAGTTCAAACAATTGAAGTCAAGGTTCATCAGCTCGTTCACCGATCTCAGCGAGGCGTTCGTCACGAACTTTATTGGGGGTAAAAAAAAGGCTCAAGGCATCTGCGCATCTGAACAACATAGTCCAGAAGGAAGGAGAGCTCCTCAAGGACTACATTAAGCACTTCAATCTCGAAGCCCTGCAAGTTTGAAAGCATTCAGACAAAATAGCTCTCAACTCCATCATGCAAGGGGTAAGAGACAAGCAATTCCTCTTATCCCTGGACAAGAACCCCCCATCGACGTTGGCCGAGTTCATGGCCCGATCTCAAAAAATACGCCAACGCCAAGGAAACTAGGATCCTGCGTGAAGCATCCCAAAACAGGGACGTCCCGACAAAAGAATCAACCAAGAAAGAGGCTACCTCGGCCAATGCCAATAAAAAGTAGAAAGATGATCGGCCTCGGGACGAGCGAAGGTCGAATAAATGACCCGACAACATGTTCACCAACTACACTCCGCTCAATAAACCTCAGGAGCAAGTCCTGATGGAAATAAAGGGTGAACGTCGTTAACTGGCCGAACAAACTACGAGGAAATCCCGATCGGCGAAGCAGGAAAAAATATTGTCATTTCCATCATGGTCATGGACACAATACTAGTGACTGCTACAACTTGAAGCAAGAGATCGAAAGGCTCATTCGTGAGGGCCACATCAGTGAACACGTAGACCAAGGAGCTAATATAACCATGACTATGGAAGAACGGCCGAATGATAACCGACCTACAGAGGAAATCTGAGCCATCGTCGGGGGTCATAATGGTGGAGGTGACTCGAACAATGCCTGAAAAAATCATGCAAGGAGCATTAGTCGTCCTGAGTTCGAGATCATGGTCTTGGCTCAGCCCTCAAAGGAGAGGAGACTAAAAAAATACAGCGTAACGTTCACAGAAGAAGACGCCCGAGGCATCTATCATCCACATGATGATGCCTTGGTCGTCCCCGTCACCATCACGAATAACAAAGTTTTCAGGGTCCTCGTTGACATAGGGTCGTCTGTAGACATGTTGTTCACCCAGGCGTTCGACAAGATGAGCATCAACGGTCCGCATTACAGCCCGTAAGAACTCCTCTAATTGGTTTCTCGGGCAGATAGATCATCCCCAAAGGAACCATCCAACTCCACCTCACTGCAGAGGATGCGCCGAACCAAGCAACAGTTATAGTCGACTTCCTGATTGTCGACAAATCTTCTGTCTACAACGCTATCCTCGGCCGACCCTCACTATGCCTTCTCCGAGCCATCATCTCGACGTACCATCTCTCCATGAAATTCCCGACTAAGTTAGGAGTCAGGATCGTCAAAGGAGATTAGCACGATGCTCGACGATGTTACGCTACAGCTCTAAAAGCCCCATCCGAGGTAGCGACAATCGAGTCCCTGGATCCCCGCGACGAGTCATTTAAACGAGGCCAGCCGGGAGAAGACCTCATACAAATACCACTAGACGAGTCTGATGTCTCCAAAACTGTCCGAATTGGCTCATCCTTGACACCGCCATTGAATGACAAGCTGATCTCTCTACTACGATGATAAGCCACCATTTTTGCATGGTCTCACGAAGACATGCCAGGGATCGACCCTTCAGTTATCACTCATCGCCTCAAGATCGATCTGACCCACAAGTCGGTCCGATAGAAGCAACGCGCCCTTAACCCCGAGAGATATACAATGATCGAGGAGGAGGTTAGCAAGCTCCTCAAGGCCAGGTTTGTCGAGGAAGTGTACTACCCCGACTGGGTAGCTAAAGTCATGTTAATCAAAAAGGCCAACGGGAAGTGGCGGGTCTGCATAGACTATACCGACCTAAATAAAGCCTGCCCAAAGGGCAATTTCCCTCTTCCTAGGATCGACCAGTTAGTCAATAATACTGTGGGACACGAGTTACTTAATTTTGTCGATGCTTATTCAGGATATAACCAATTTGCAATGCGCCCATCTGATAAATCGAAAACCACTTTTGTCACCGAAAAAGTCTTTATTGTTACTGAGTGATGCCATTTGGGTTAAAGAATGCAGGAGCGACCTACCAAAGGTTGGTCAACAAGATGTTCGCTCGCCAGATAGGGCGAACAATGGAAGTATACATCGACGACATGCTCGTCAAAAGCATTAAAGCGACAGATCATATAACCGATCTTGAGAAGATGTTTCTCGTCCTTCGGAAATACCATATGAGGTTGAACCCGAGCAAGTGTGCATTCGGTGTAAGCTCAGGCAAGTTTCTCAGTTTTCTGATCAGCCAACGAGGAATCGAGACAAATCTCGAGAAGTTCCAGGCCCTGCTCGACATGGACTCACCGAAGACGATCAAAGACATCAAGAGGCTGATTGGAAGAATTGCTGCACTCAACCATTTTGTGTCCCCTTCTTCAACCAGTTGAAGGGTCGGTAGATGGTAAACTGGACAGAGGAATGCGAAGCAGCTTCTAACAGTTAAAAAAATATTTAGGATCGCCACCCTTGCTCTCCAAGCCTGAGCCAGGTGAGACACTGCTGATATACTTAGTAGTATCTGACACGGCCATAAGCTCAGCCCTGGCCTATGAACACGAAGGAAAGAAAATCCCATTTTATTACGTCACTAAAGCCCTCATCCCAGCAGAAACGAGGTATCCGACCATGGAAAAAGTGGCCCAAGCACTGGTCATCTCCTCCCGATGCCTGCAGCCATACTTCCAGGCTCATTCGATCATCGTCCTGACCGACCAACTGCTACGACAAATACTACAAAAACCAGAAGCCTTAGGACGCCTCACTAAATGGGTGATCGAACTGAGCGAGTTCGACATCCAGTACAAGCCCAGAGTGGTGATCAAAGGCCAAGCCATGGCCGATTTCATCGTTGAAGTCACATAGCAATCTGAGCCAGTCGCAGCCGACTCACTCAGAGAGGCAGATCGTTTGCAAAATCTAAAGACATCAGAGCCCACTTCACTTCCTGCCCTACCCCGCTGACGACTTTATGTCGACGGCTCATCCACTCTAAGGGAAGCGGGGTAGGGGTCATCTTAGAAACACTCGATCACATCTACATGCAAAATGCTTTGAGACTTGGATTTTAAGCCTCCAATAACAAGGCGGAATATGAAGCATTGCTCCTCGAGCTTCGCTTGGCAACCAGTTTGGGAGTCACCCACCTTGACGTATACAGTGATTCACAGCTGGTCATCAACCAAATAGCCGACATCTATCATACTAGAAAAGAGCGACTAAAAGCTTATATAAAAATAGCGAGAGCATTGATTGGCGATTTTCAACACTGCACTGTCGTCCCAATCCCACGGGCTGAAAATGTCAAAGCCGACCTTCTGGCGAGACTCGCCTCGGCCAATGAAGATGATATCCCCAGGTGTGTCCCGATCGAGTATGTTGCCCGACCGAGCATTGATGAGACCGACTCCACTACCGTGCTCCCTATTGACTTGGGACCTACTTGGGTTGATCCTATCATTCGATATCTTGAGACTAGCGAGCTTCCTGAGGATCGAGCGGAAGCTCGACGACTGAAAATCTGAGCCGCTCGATACACTATGCTCAACGGAATATTATACAAGAAAGGATTCTTTGCACCCCTCCTGAGATGTTTGTGACCAGACGAAGCTGAATATGTCCTGAGAGAAATTTATGAAGGCATTTGTGGAAATCACTCGGGAGGGCGATCCTTAGCTCATAAGGTTATATGACAAGGCTATTACTGGCCGACTATCCAACATGACGCACGGAATCTCATCCAGAGTTGTGACAAATATTAGAGGTTTGCTACCATTCCTTAGCGGCCACCGGAGGAGCTCACTCCCATGGTCGGGCCATGGCCCTTCGCTCAATGGGGGATCAACATCATCGGACCTTTCTCCATAGGAAAGGGTTAAACCAAATTCACCGTCGTCGCGGTCGATTACTTTACCAAGTGGGCAGAGGCCGAACCGTTATTTGGAAGAACATTATTTACCCTTTTTGGTGCCTCGGACTATCGTCTCTGACAATGGGAAGCAGTTCGACAACAGGCAATACAAAGAGATGTGCATGAACCTCGGGATCAAAATGTATACTCGTATCCACACCATCCCCAGGCAAACAAGTAAGTTTAGGCTATCAATAAGATTATCAAGCAACATCTCCAAACCAAACTGGATAGAGTTAAAGGAGCTTGGGCCGAGGAACTCCCTAAGGTCTTGTGGGCTTACTGAACTACAACTCGGACCGAGACAGGAGAGACTCCCTTTTCCCTAGCCTATGGGTCAGAAGCGGTCACCCCTGTCGAGATCGGACTGCTGACCGCCAGAGTGAGTTCGTTCAAACGAACAAGAGAACGAGGAACTACTGACACTCAACCTCGACCTTCTGAAAGAACAGAGAGAATGAGCTCAGCTTTGGATGATCGTTCCTCAGCAACAAGTGTCTTAGTTCTACAACGGTCAAGTCAAAGTCAGACGCTTCTGAGTGGGGGACTTAGTCCTCTGAAAGACATTCCAAAATATCAAAGAGGTCAGCGCAGGTACATTAGGGCCCAACTAGGAAGGACCCTACATTATTGCAAGCATCGTCCGACCCGGTACGTATCGAGTGAAAATTTGACCGGACAACTACTGCCTCATCCATGGAACATCGAGCATCTTAAAATCTATTATCCCTAAGTACGACAGACGATCACTGCACAACTTTCATGGATAGACATGTGTGAATAAATATGTAAATCAGACGGTTGAATGCAAAAATATCTTTGGGAATATGTTTTCATTGATCAAGTTGAAAAGTTACATCGGTATTACATTGGCAAAAAAAATAAAAAAAACAAAACGATGCTCACTTCATCTACGGTTCTCGGACTCGGACGCTGAGTGTGCTTGGAGTGCTTGAAGTTAAAAAAGGGAGCAGAAGTGAATTTTGCTCCCCAAAATCGACTTCAAGACTCGTCCACCACATTAGGAACGACCCAAGAAGTTGCCTTGGGAGTCGCCTCATCGCCCGAACCGTCAGATCCCGACTCACTCTCATCGAAGCCGGAAAGGTTGATCTTAGGAAAGCTCTCCTTCATCACCTTCACGCACTCGGCGTAACCTTGACGAAAAAGAGTATTCCTCTCGTCCTCAAATGCATGAGACAACTGATATTCCGTCACAGCATCCCTCCGTGTGACGACAAGAGCGGCCTTAGTCTCCGCCCTTATCCGGTTGGCCTTGTCACATGTCTTGACGAGCTCAGCCCGACACTTGTCATATGTGTAAGTGCTATGGTCTCATGCTCCTTTGGTTGTCAAATTTGTTGTGTCAAAACATCTATCTGTGTCTTGTGTTTGTATGGTGATTTATATGTATTCAAGACACTGCATAAACACTTCATGACATTGGATATCTTTAAGAAATACAAAGAGTACTTCATCATCCTATCAATGTTTAAAGCTACAATGTTGAAGTTCAAGTCTCAAGAAACAACTTCAAGACTCAAGAAATGACTTCAAGACTCATAAGCAACGCATGAAGTAGTTTTCACGCTGATGAAGATCTCAAGATTAAAGCTACAACAAATTCAAGATCTCAAGCTTGATATGGTTCAAATATCTACATTCGTTGAATGGTTGAAGTTCAATGTCCATACGACATGTTTCAGGTTTGACTGACCTTAGGTTGACCTTATAAGTAGGTCACTTTGGATACATAAATCAAATGTTTATTTTACATAAGTTTGGTCTATTCTACGACCAGTCCTAGCTCTTGTTCGACCAGTCCTAGCATTGGTTTGACTAGTCCAAGAAATTCCACGACTAGTCCTAAGTTGTTGAAGATTTTCAGAATTTTTTGGTACACCTACGACCAGTCCTGGAGGTCCTTCGACCGGTCGTAGGAGTGTCTTCGACTCGTTCTCGACCAGTCGTAAGGCTACGACTCAAAGTCCAGTAAGCTAATCTATGGTCCTAAGACCAGTCGTAGAGAGATACGACCAGTCGTAGGTGACCCACGACCAGTCGTGGAACGACTTTCAAAGATCGCGCTCAATATTTCAAATATCCGTTAGAGCTACGACCAGTCGAAGGTTTCTAAGACCAGTCGTAGACGCGATTTTTGTTTCTATAAATTGAACAGGAAATTCAGAGTTTTGGAATTCAACTCGATTCAATTCAAGAAACTTCAAGTGATCACTCTGAGATAAGTCTGTGTTTATTTTAAGCTACATTGTGCTTATTTAATATTCCTTTTTGCTAGCTATTTAATTTGATTTTGTTTCTGTATTCCAATCTTATTTGAAAAGAGGAATTACCTTATTCCTTCTTCTTGGAATCAAAATCAAATATAGCTACGCCCAACTAGTTAAAATCTAAAATCTATTAGAATTTAGAACCATATTAAAGTGAGTATTGGAAATTGAACTTTGACATTCAATCATCTACTCCGATTGGTTCTACCGGGCTGCTACGAAAAGGAGAAATCCAGGTATTTTACAATTCTGTAAAATTTCATTCCTTTTGGTTTTGTTTGAGGTTAAGCCAGAAAAATCTCATTGTATTGGTTATCTGAGGAGAGCCAGAAAACTCAGAAAAGAGGGGTTTTTGAATTGTGTAAGCCCAAGTGAAAAAGGCACAATTGTAAAGGTTTTGGGTGAACCTGTGAAAACCTATTTGATAGTGAACGCTAATATCCCCTGTGTGAGGATATTAGGAGTGGAGTAGCATTCTGTGTGGCTGTTGGAAGACAGTTGGTGTACACACAGGCGAACCACTATAACTCTTTGTCTTGTGGATTGAATGCTTGCTTAATTTTCATATCTTTTATCATTCAATTGTGTGGAATGTACAAGTGGATGTGAATGTTGTAACTATTTACATTTCAAGCAAGTGTGGGGATTGTTGTAATAATTTAGATCTATATTTCTGCATTTAATTTCAATTCCTTGCTATTCATTTATTTCTATTAAAATTGAGTTATTGATCCAAAAGATGTTCTAGAAATAAGGTTGTCCTACCATAAGCCCTTGTTTATTATGGTGTAAGGTTGTCCTTAGAACTGAATTTGTATCAATCTCTCAATACTTATTTATCAAGGTGATTTGATTTCAGCATTGTGAATTGATTTATAATTGTAAGGCTATTGGTTTATTTTATTTCCGCTGATTTTATTTTAATTTGGCATAGTCCTATTCACCCCCCCTCTAGGACATATAGCTTGGCCTTTTCAATATGCCGCTCTAACCTCTTCCAATCGCGAGGTCAAAAGGGCTCGCTCTACTGCAGACTCCTCAACGGCAACCCTCGTCACCTCTAGCTTTACCTCCAAAGAAGTAGCCCTAGCCTCAGCGGAAGACATCCGAGCTTTAGTCTCTTCAGCTCGCCTATTAGCTTTAGCAAGCTCGGCACGGGCCCTCAACACGCATGATGCAAACTGCATAGAAAAAAAAGAGGATCGACATTAAGAAGACTAGGGCCGAATGAATAAAAGATAGATACGATTACTATCTTACTTCAAGGAGCGTCGTCGTCATCTTGGCTGGCATCTGCTCCATGGGGGATTCGAAGAGGCCGACGAATTCCTCCTCCACCCCTGGTGACTTGCCCAAGGAGAACCCCTTCGACATGCTAACGGAAGATCCCCCTCTCTTCCGCAGCTGCATCCCTTCTTGAAGGCTCCTCTTCTTCCTCCTTTCGGGAGAACTGATCTGCAACAGGTCCTGGCTTAGAAACCTCCCGAGGCTCGAGAGGAAACACCTCTACCACCTCCATACCCTCGTCTACGACCTCTATGAGTGTCGGGCAAGGAGGGGCAGCCTTCCCCTTACTCTTGGAGGACGTCTTCTGCCTCTTCGAAGCCCATGAGTTGTCCCGAGGAGGCGCTCTAACTTTGGAGGGAGGACGGAGGACAGGCCGAGCCTCAGGGATCTCAGCATTAAAATATATAACAGTGTTAGCAGCAAAAAAAAATTCTCTCAAGTCTAGATCGTCAACCATGAGTTGTACTTGTCAAAGTTACGTCCAGACCCGACTGAAGAAGAGGCTCTGGTTGGAGAAGCCTTCTCCAAGATCTCCTCCCAGGGCTTAGAGCTCGCAGGTCCTTAATCCGAGATATCAAGCCTGGACCAATCTTCACCGGTTGCTTAGGGACAATTGAAAAAGACGATGTTCAAACGGTCAGAAGACGTAAAAAGAGACTCAGCTAACCGAAGCGACGAAGAAATTAGTGTTAAGTCACGTGACTGGGAGAAGGCTCGGGTACGAAAGACGTGAATGAACCTGGCTCGACTGTTTCCCAATGACCACAGGCTCAAAACCATCGATCCCTCTAGTTTTTGTTGGAGGAAGGAGGGTCGGTTATCAGCGCCCCACCATGTGGGACTAGCATTAAAGAGGGAGTCGTACCGGCACTTATTCGGATGCCCTGGACCGACACATGGCACCACACCACGCGCCCGGAGCCTCTGCCATCAAGTGCCATGCCACGCATCCTCCTCTCATTCGTCCGGCTACTGAAATAATGGCCTTATAGCCCATGTGACCTCGGGCGCTGAACCGACGCGTATCAAAGGAAGGTGATGTGCTCCGATATATGTGTTGACCGCCGTACCGACAATAAATGCTTTATCATAAGATCGGTCCAAAATAATTCAACCCAATTCCGATATACTCCACAACCGCCATAGGTCGGCATAAGAAGTAGGGGGGCTCACTATTGGGGGGGAAAGATGTGACAAGTCGATAAGTCAGCTTATAGAATGAACCAATTCTATTGACATGGCCCGGTCCCTAAGGCACCGAGCCTGACTGAGGCCCACATGTCCAGTAAGCTGAGAGGCGACTGGTACAGCCCCGAGGACACTCAGAGCCCCACAGTGGCCGCATTATGCTGACCCAGATCATGGGTCGGCTATGGATTAAACCCGAGCTAGTTACATCATAACTCGACCTTAGTCTGACCGAACGTCTAGGTTGGCCACAGGGCAATCCCTGATCAGCAACTAAGTTGATTAAAGGACAGCTGTGCCCTAGCTAAGTGAAGCTCGGCCATTATTGGTCGAGCCTGAAGCAGTCGATGCATATACTGTCCGACATGAACCACTTGGATAAGTCGAGGCTGTGAGAACAATCGACGTACGACCAAACGTAACGTCCAACCTAGGACCGAGCCTTAAGTTTTCAGCTCGGCATCAAAGATTTGCCTTCCGAGATCTTCGGAAGATGATTCCCAATCCCGGAAATCTAGGAGATCTAAGATCTCAGGATCATTACAAATAACAACCAATTCCTTATGAACTAGGAAAGGATCCCGAAACCACGGGATCACATCTCCCTTATAAATGGGAGGTGCCTCAAGGTGAAAGGTACGCATGCGTTCTCACCCCGAAAACTCTGATACCATTCTTAAACCTAGATTCTAGGCCTGACTTAGGCATAGGAGGGTCCCCTGTATTAGCCAGGGTCTCACTTGTCCTCTTCCTGTGCAGGTGTTCAAGTAGTAAAGGGGGTGAGCCGAAAACAACATCAACAAGTACTATACTACATTATTCAATTCCTCATGTGTGTGAAATACACGACTACTTGCACTCTAGTCAGTATCCAATGAATCATGTGTAAGTGAAGAGATCACGTCTGTTCATCATGCAAGTTCCATTGTGTATTTCTGATATGGAAGTTACGAGTCAACCCAGTTCATTCATCATCTATGCCATACTTATATAACTGCTACCTATTACTCGTGTCTCATGGTCGCAGACAAGTGTGGCTGGCTTAATTATAAGACTAGCTCGACGAGCAAAACATCAAATCTTAGTTGCGTCAGAATCCAAGCTCTGTTCGGCACTCCATGTTGCATGTGTAACATCCACCCGTCTATCAGGTCATCGATCCTGAAGAAGTAAAATAGTCCCATCTACTACTCAAGTGGGTCACACAATGTGGAAAAATGAGAATGAGGTGCAATAAGGGATAATGTAAGGAGGATGAAGTTAAAGTACAGACATTAGACCAAATTTCTTAGTAGTTGTTGTAACCTAATTCTAGTAATTTTAGTATATTTTATTGTTTTAGATACACGGTCCATTGTTGATGGTAGTACTTAGATTCTTGTCACCATTGGTTGACAATTCTTGACTACGTCAAATGCGATAATCAATTATAGTAATGGAATTATGAAACTATCTTTTGGAAATATGACACTCGAGTTAAATGTGTCATGTAACGCCCTGAATTTCGGGGATCGAGCAAAGCTCTACTCCCGAGATCCAACGCATCACTTATGCAACATGGATAATGATGTTTAGATGTCGTCCATATCAATGCATTACACATGAGTGGGATTATACTAAAACAACATATTATACTCTAGAGTTAATGTAATTAGGCAAGCAGAAGACTGAGATAGATATATAAAGTATATAAGTGTTTCACAATCTCCAAAGTATGAGTATGTTAGCAGGCTGATTGTATACATGTATTGTTCCAAAATTTACAAAATATCAAAATGAAAATGTCTAACTAATCCATGGATCCCTGTAATCCCATCAGATCAGAACAAGGTCTTCGAAGACCCACTTGAGATATGGACGTAGGAGAATTCCTCCTCCTTATCCATATAGTCCTGCTCCATAGTATAGACTCCCTCGTCACCTGCATCTAAACTAGAGTCAAGTTGGTGTTTTAAAACACCATCCCAGGTTGGAATGAGTAGCTAATTCAGTGAAACTATAAAGCAAAGGTTAACATGTTATCAATTCAGTAAAGCAGTAATGATAAAGCAATACATCAAACATTCCTAGCTACTCTTATTAATGCAGGGATGATATGCGAAAATGATGCATGCCCTTGCCTGCACTCCCTCAGCGACTTCATCTCACGATCGCGCATGACAAGCTCCCTAAACAAGCGCTTCCTCGCCAAAGCACATGCAATGAAGTGCATGGTCGTGTTAGCCAAGTAATTAATTATGCTTATTCACACAGCAGATTCAGGAAGCTAAGGTACCTCCCTTTATATCATTAACCCTAACGGGGATCCATCTAAGGTCGTCAATCTTAGTTAATCACATGCTATAGGTAAGTTATAGGGCATCACCCCTAATGAAAGCAGTGAATAGGCAAGTTCAAAATAATAACATTTTATACTTGCGGTCACTACGGGAAGGCTCGTCACCTTAACGTAGGCCGACAGCTCGAATACAGTGTCTCATACCACCATATTCGGCTCACGAGTTTGGGTTGCTCACTGGTCACTACGGGGAGGCTCGTCACCCCAGCGTAGGCTGACAGCTTGACCAGGGTATCCCATACCAGCATGCCCGACTCATGAGTCTTAACGGATCGTGGACCATGGTTGAAATGAGCTTTTACACTGGTGGGGGTATCTTAGATTCAAGCAGTAGTGTCCATACATGGTAAACACACAATAGGCCAATCAGGTTATTTGACAAGTTCGATTGGTACGAGCGCACGCTGAATTAATCGATATGGAGCGCATAAGCACTCCACGTGGCCTAACCACTATCGACCATCATCGTACAACTCAGATTCATCGAATGTATCTAATATGGCGAGACTAGTTTGACCACTAAATCGGGAACCCTTACCGATTGCCTGGACTACGTAGTAGTCCCAATCATACTCAAATGCAGTAGGTAGTCACATGTGATGATCATAACAACATTTAACAAACAATTTAAATATAATTATCATTTGAGCATTTTATCGAACACATTGAACATGTTATTATACATATGCATTCCATCCATAAATCACGTAGCAAAAATTTAGATTACATGAAGGAAACTATAAATATGGATAAGGTAGTTGAGAATCCTATCTCAATACCCTAAATAAATACAATTCATCAATAACTTCTTATTCAGACATTTTATCAAACACTTAAACTACACCTTACTAATTACATAGACTAAATTAGTTACGACATGCGCTATAACAATTCATTACACAACATCAGTTATAAAGCATATAAAATACATGGATCTTAGATTAGAAATCATGACAAACACAAATCAGGATTTCACACTCATTTAAACATTTTATCAAACACTTAGGCTACCCTTTTACCTAATATATAGACTAGGTTAGTTATAACACTTATCTTAGCAAATCCTTGCACAAAGAGGTCAGCATGCATAAGACAACGATGAATTATAGTTTAGTAGTCATAGCAAACAAAAATCATATTTACATGTTCATACAAGCATTTCAACAAACACATGAGATGCATATTCTGTACTACATAGTTCTCACATGTATATTATATTGAAAACATTGTAACTAAGACCGTATGGCAATAATCAAGTCAGACATAAATCATTAGCTGACATTGAAAGCCTTAAAAATGATAACCTAAACGTTTATAGTTTGCATGTAACGACCCTCAAAATTTACATGCTGAATTTAAATTAGAATCATAAATAAATATTACATAATTAAATGAATAAACTATTCAACTTGAGAACGATCAAACCTTTAGAAATTCCTACATACATTAGCTGTAGAAATGAAAGTAGATTGAAACCCTAGCCCAGGAAATCCACAATAATTAACTCAAACCCTGATTCTACTTGTCAAAATTTCCTAAAACTCCAGAAGGAGGCGTCTGGGGACCTTTCAAGACCAACTAACGGTGTAGATTTTCCTAAAACTTAAGATGGACCCCACATCAAATCCTAGGGTGCACACTGAGGTACTGTACACGCAGCCTACCGAATTGGAATCGGGTCAAACAGTCTTTGACCCGATACAATTCCAAAAATTCAGAACTTCATCCGAATTTCCCGTGCGCGCGGATTTGAAGGTGGCCGTTCGTCTATCCGAAGGTGGGCCATCACTGTGAGAAATTGGGGCCATTCGTGCCTCATCCAAACCGTCTATCGTGAGCAGATGGTCCCATCGACCATACCCTGCGTCGACAGTAGAAGCATAGCATCCAACTGAGCGCTCGATCTGAGATTCATCAGGGTTGTCTCAACACAACGCCTGGATGAGAAACGTTTCTAAACTGCGGGTTTAGCTGGCTGCCCGGATGTCCAGTTCAGATCGGAGCCACGCGCTCTCGCACCACGCAAGCACCCCGTCACCATCCTCGTCCGGGTAATGCCACTTCAGCGGCTGGATAAGAACAGAAATCATTCCGTTTTCGGATAACGATCCATCTCGATCGTTCGCGCTCGCCTGGAAGCTTCCCTGGAAACTTCCTAAGTCGATCCTGGACGTCCGAAATAGGGCGGCATGTGATCTTCTCTCAGCGACGAGTTTTTGGGGAGAAATTGAGGGGGCGGACGAAATCTCACCGATTTCATAGCCATCTTAATCTACCGTCCATCTTACTCCATGAATGGACCCCACAAGCTTTAGAGACACCATCTGGACCATTTGAATGTCCCAGATCATTGAATTATCCGTCCATTGAGAAATCGCCATTTTCAGGCAATCATCTTCCCCATATTGACAGTGAAACCCATCATTCCAAAATCAAGTTATTTCAGTAATCTGAACCGACCATTAGGTGGCCCACCACGACCGAAACCCTTCCAGGAATGGCACCTGGAACCATACACCCATTGAGTCACCCGAAAGAGTCCTAATCTAGTAACTCCCTCAGTCGAGTTGGGTTAAAACTCACACTAATCCTGACGATTAGCTGTGGAAATTTCCAGAAGAGGAAAAATCTATAAAGGGCGTGAGATTAGGGTCGTTCAGAGGATAAGAACAAAAGAAATAGAGAGAAATGAGTTAGAGAAAAAAGAAAAGAAAAATATAGGGGAATGGGAAAACGCTGCTCAAACGATTCACTGGCAACTCGACTCAGCTGAGTCAATCTGCCCTGGGAATAACTGAGAAGGAGAGGTTTGATTGAGAAAGAAAGGAGAAGAAATAGAGAAAGGTTAGCAAGAAGGAGAATATCAGTTCCTATGATTGTTGGGACATATTCCCACCAGCTATCTCAACTTACTTAGGATAGACTGAGCCTCCCTCCCATCAACGACCAACCACACCACGACCTGGGGTTATCCATCATCCAAATCCGTCCGTCAGTAGCTGAGGATTTTCCCTGCATCAGGTACATTTCACACTCCTCTTCTTACTACTGTAAACGCCCTATTTGGACCGATTTATCTTACCGTCACTACAACCCAATCATCAATGGATGATTCAGTTCGATTCCAGCACCATCCCTGTGGCGAAAACCCAACCTGCATCCATGGCAGGGGTCGGTTTTCTTCTAGCAACGGGGTGCATGATAGGCCAGGCTTGCATTGCCCATTACTGTTGAAGGTAATGTCGGCTGCTAATGCCTCTACCGAGTCAACGATTCTGACTCGGTGCTGAAGAAGGCTACCTGACTTGGTTAGGTCTGAGTTGTGGCTCACCCAGATGAGCTAGAAACCAGCCATGGGTGTCAAAGACTCACCCAGTTGCGCATGAACTCAGACTTTTGCACCGTTGGGTCGACTCAATGTATTTTGTTGGGCTGACTCACTCGGTGTGAGGACCGAGTCAAAACGACACCATCCAGCTGAAGGTAATAGTGGAGAGCGTTAGGATCAACAGATCCATGAGCTAAACAACGTGGCTTACTTAGCCTTTTGGGAGCCAACCGCAACGAGTCATCAGTTTATGCTCCAAGCGAGTCAACTCGACCCGTTTTCTAAATACGTTTTACCGATTTAAATCATCTGTTATAGAACTCAGAAGCATAAGGTTGGTAAGTCTTAAATCCAACTGTATAGTTAGTAAAAGAAAATGTTGGGACTACCCAACTCATTACAAGTCGAGAATCCCGACTTAGTCAACTCAGTCACGACTCATTTGTGTTTATGGAAATTTCGTCAGGTTCCATCAGCAACTATTTTACATTAGAAAGCACCTCTTCATATTACCTGTTCAAGCAAAACCATCGCGCTCACGTTCCTCGGCAAGAGAACTCCAAATCTAGGTGAGGGATACGCCCCCATAGCTTCTTCGTGACATGGACTTCTCAAATAGTGTTAAGATTTGAATGAATGAAATGTTAATCGTGCATGTGTTATAGCCTCACTTCTAATTGAAATTGACTAAGCTAACTATGTACAAATATCCCTATCTTATGGTTCTTATCTTAACCTCATACTTAGACGTATGCAATGACACTACGTCAAAAAGGTTGATTTGCGACGCATTTTTGCGACGGACTTCATCCGTCGCAAAAATCGCTTGGTTTAACAACGGATTTAATCCGTTGCTAAGGGAAAAGGTCCGTCGCCAATCCCGCCGTTCTTGTGAATCCGTAGTTCAAACGTCGCGGAATTTCGCGACGGACCTAAATCCGTCGCTAAAATCTGATTTACGACGGATTTACAACGGATTTTTATCCGTCGTAAATTAGCGACGGATCAAATCCGTCGCAAATTTTGATTTTGCGACGGAATGATCGGTTGCATAATCCCGCCCAAGACGACGGTTTTCAGTTGCTTTTGCGACGGATCGTGGTCCGTCGTAAAAGGACTTCTGCCCTAAACATTAATTTTTTTTATTTTTTTTTTAATATGGTGGAAAAATATGTTTTTTTGTAGTCTAATAATTATTTTTTATAGAATTTCAGTGGTTTAATTGTATATATTTGTATATAAGATTATTTTTTAACAATTGATTGAATGTAAAAAATTTTAAAAAAATAAAAATAAAATTGTTTTTATAACAAATAAGTGGAAATTA